>PVHX01016577.1:0-42820 GCA_004024805.1 Geosciurus inauris | reverse complement strand
CTGTCTCAGCCTCCCTAAGTGCTGGGATTACAGGCTTGAACCACCACGCCCAGCTAAGATATACAATCTTGAAAATAAACTCAAACATACAGTGAAGGTGGTAAAAAATCATGAACAGAACATACAAGAAATATAGGACAGCATCAAAAGACCAAATCCAAGATTTATTGGGATAGAAGAAGGCGCAGAATTTCAAACCAAAGGAATGCACAATCTCTTCAATGAAATAATATCAGAAAATTTCCCAAATACGAAAAATCAAATGGAAAATCAAATACAAGAGGCGTACAGAACACCAAATGTACAAAATTTCAACAGATCTACACCAGGGCACATTATAATGAAAATACCCAACATACTGAATAAGGATAGAATTCTAAAGGCCGCAAGAGAGAGGAAGCAGATTACTGCAAGGGGAGACCAATTCATATTTCAGCAGATTTTTCAACCCAGACCTAAAAGTGGATCAAGGACCTGGGAATCAGACCAGAGACCCAACGCCTAATACAAGAAAAAATAGGCCCAAATCTTCATCATGTCGGATTAGGGTTATACTTCATTAACAAGACTCCTATAGCACAAGAAGTAAAATCAAGAATCAACAAATGAGATGGATTCAAACTAAAAAGCTTCTTCACAGCAAAAGAAATAATCAATGAAGTGAACAGAGAGCCGACATTCTAGGAATAAATCTTTGCCACACACACATCAATAGAGCACTCATCTCCAGGATATATAAAGAACTCAAAAAGCTTAACACTAAAAAAATTAACAACCCAATCAATAAATGGGCCAAAGAGCTGAACACAAACTTCAAAGAAGAAGCTATACAAATACAATCCATCAACAGACATGAAAAAATGTTCAACATCTCTAGCAATCAGGGAAATGCAAATCAAAACTACCCTAAGATTTCATCTCACATCAGTCAGAATGGCAATTATCAAGAATACGAACAACAATAAGTGTTGGCGAGGTTGTGGGGAAAAAGACACGCTCATACATTGCTGGTGGAACTGCAAATTGGTACAACCAATGTGAAAAGCAGTATGGAGATTCCTTAGAAAACTTGGAATGGAAACACCATTTGAGCGTGCTATCCCAATCCTTGGTCTATACCCTGAAGTCTTAGAAACAACATACTACAGTGCTGCAGCCACTTCAATGTTTATAGCAGCTCAATTCACAATAGCCAAACTGTGGAACCAACCAAGATGCCCTTCGACAGATGACTGGATAAAGAAACTGTGGTATATATACACAATGGAATATTACTCAGCAATAAGAGAGAATAAAATTATGGCATTTGCAGGTAAATGGATGGAGTTGGAGAATATCATGCTAAGTGAAGTAAGCCAATCTCAGAAAACCAAATGCCAAATGTACTCATTGATAAGTGGATGCTGATCCATAATGTGGTGAAGGTCATGGGAACAATGGTGGAACTCTGTTCACAGGGGTGTTAGGGGTGGGGGGACATGGGGACAGTAAAGGTGGTGGAATAAGATGCTCATCATAGCCCTAACATTATGTATGACTGCATACATGTTGTGATTCTATACAATTTACAACTTGAGAATTGATATGTTATCCTCTATCTATATACAATGAATCAAATTGCACTCTGATATCATGTAAGCCTAAATAGAACAAATAAATTAATTAATTATGAATAAAAAGATTTCACATAGTAAAAAAAATAGGAATAGAAAAAGATAGATTTTGATCTGTTCATTTTAAGCTAATGAAAAGATGTGGGATATGAACTTTACAAAATTGAAATTTAGCAAAGAAGTCTAAGTTGGAGATACAAATACTACATAAGTAATCAAATATTTTCTAGAACAGAGCAAAAAGAAATTGAATCCCAAGAAGCATAGGCCTCATTATTCCTTCTTTATGCTAGTATTTTATAATGTTATTTCAAAAATGAAATATGGTAGAGCATAAGGATCATTTTAGATTAAAGCAGTATGTTATCTATTTGTTTTCTTAATCAAATATCATAATAAATTGAATTGTTTACTTCAGATTTCTTTTGGGCAAGAAACAATATATGAATCCCATGATATAATTGGAAGGAAATTTTCATATTCCTATAAGTTTTTCATGTGCAGTATATGCAGAGCTTATGAATATACATGTAATTAGATTTATTCATTGTATTTAATGAGGTCCCATTGTGTAGCAGGCACTCTTCCATACAGCCAATGATGTTGTGATAATCCAGATAGCCAACATTTCTACTCTAATTTTATTGGGTTGTTCATAAATCAACAAATAGAATAGGTGTTTAATATTTGAAATAACTATGAGTATATGAAAAATAACCAAATCAAAAAAGTTGTGAAGTGCTATTTCAATACTGAAGGAATGTTTCAATTCAGAAGAGGTGCTACATCTGATTATAAAGAAAAAAGTAACTCATGAGAAGGGCAATAGGTACAATCACCCTAAAATAGAAGCTAAGCTTTATGTTTAAAATATGAAAGAAGATTAGACTTGCTCGGAAGGAGTGAGCAAGTATATCCAATGATGTGTGATGAGCAGGTCACAGATACAGAGAGTATTCTGATCATGGCTTTTATTCTTGGTTTAATGAGGAAGGAACCATTGTGAAGCATGTGACTGTGACAAAATCTTATTGTTTTCATACCATTATATCAAATTGTGCTATCCCAATAATAGAGAAGGTAGATATTAGGTCAATTGTATAGGATTATATAATACAATTTAGAGCAGGATCAAGTATTTGAGATCTTTTGAAATAGCTTTGACAGCTTTCAAGCATGGGAGTAGCATGATTTCTTTTACTGAAAGCATAGTATTATTTCACCAAGGTGACATTTACTGCCAGGAACACACATTTTTTATAAGGACAAGGGAAAACAGAAATTGCACTTCTGAAGTTATTGCAAAAGCACAATTGAGAGATGATAGGGACAAGGTGTGGCGTTCTAATGGTCCAGACTAGTAGACAAATTTGGACATAAATTTTAGATAGATTCAGACAATGTGTAAACAGATCATATGTTGAGTAATAGATGAGTCAACAAAACTTTTTAAATAGGATCTTATTGTTTTTCAACATCTAATTTTATGATCATAATGTTATTTCATTTTTATTTGATCTTTAAGCCTAAGAATGAAAGAGAAAACAACAAATAACACCTTTCTTTCTCCTGCCCTCATTTCCTACTGTGTTATTTTTTTTTTCCTAGTCAGATATACATGTATACTGCTGAACATAATTACACATTTTTGTATGGAAAAAAATAGAACATTCGATGCCTGATGAGCATCACAGTAAACTTTCTTATAAGTAAACTTTCTTTCAGAGCCAGACACAAAATGTCAAGAAGTTCTTTAGCACTTTTCTGTAGACATCAATGTTTCTATTCCCTGCTCAGCAGAGTTCTATATTCAGTGACATTACAAAATCATTTGAAGGAAGTTGCCTGGTGAGAGAGAAGATAGTCTTCTTCGTCTTTTAAGTAACTGAAAAATATTTCTGCAAGACAAATTTCACAGCATTCTAATTCATTTATTTTCCCTCTCTAAGAGAACATGTGAAGATTGGAAACCAAAGGAATGCCTGGCTACATCCCAGGCAAGAAAGAACATCTTTTGCTACTCATTCAGACACTCATTAAAGATACTGAGTGTTGTAAGAGAAAATGCCAAATTCCAGCAGGGCAATATTGTTTATTTTGTTTTACATTTTTGGACAATAAACATTGTAAAAAAATGGAAGGGCTCCCCCACTACTCCTTTGTAAATTTCAGATCAGTTGCTTGTACTCGAATAAAATGTATTTGGTATAAAACTGGAAGAACAATTAAGATCTCAAAAAAAAAACCTGGAGGAAAGACACAGAGGCATGAGAAATGGAAAGCAGGGAAAAAGGGCTCTAGAAGAAAAAAAGGCACCTCAGAATGAAATGGATGAGGAAGTCATATTGAATATTATTACAACAGGGTCAAGACTCATGCAACAGAGGAAAAGAATTGAATTTAACTGCACCAGGGGTAAAAAGCAGGAGAATTTTTAATATTTTTTAAGAACTGGGGTTATTTAGTGGTATCATAGGGCATTGAAAGTGAAGTTTGTTGATGTGATTAGGCCTTATATGTTTGCTAATCTACATTCAGTGAAGTTAGGATCCTACCATTCTATAGAGATTGGGAGAGAGGCACCATTTCCTTGATTTCATTTTAAATGTCTCCCAAGCCTTTGAGAAGAATATTCTTGGGCTATAAAATTGGAAATAGGCTGAGAGGTTTACATTGGAATGGGACAGAGGAAAGATTTACAATTTCAAATTTTCTAAAGTGAATGCTCCAAAAACAGGGAAGCCAGGGACCTAGAGTCAGGAAGAAGCCTGTCTTAAAGTTTAGTCCAGCCTAGGAGAAAATTAAGCACATCTTAGTACAGAATAAATATGTTAGCTAGAGAAGTTGACCTGTACTATATTATGAAGTCTGAGGATCCTGCCTTTGAAATATACACTCCAGTGCTATTATTGGAATACTTTTCTCAGTTTGATATGGAGCATAGACTGAAGAGCAGAGACCCATGACTCAGGCGGTCTCAGTATGAAGCTACCACATTGGTAATAAATACCAGTTAACGATGTCCTGTTGTGGTGTCCCAGATCCTGTAAATGAAATGGTAGATGAGCACAAAATAGCGGCCAGCACTACTATAGTATCTATGTGTTACATCTACCTACCTACATATCAACTACCTACTAACATCTATTTGTTATCTATTGTTATTTCTGGTAGCAAACTATTCTGTCATTTAAACTGCTTTCTTACTTTGGTTCCTCTGAACCTGTTGACATTTTAAATAGCCACACAGGGCCTATAGATTTCACAGCCAGATGTCCATTGGTTAAAACAACAGATGAGTAAAACTCTTGAGCCACTGAGTTACTGAAAATTATAATTACTGTGGCATTCAAGTTCCTACGTGTCTGTATAATCCTGTCCATTCTCTAGATGGTTATTTAATGATTTTCCTTCTGATATGCAGGATGCTATTTGTAATGTTCATGGCAAATTAATTCACTAGAGAAAGGTGAGTGACAGCATACTGCCAAGGGTCATGACTTTTTCTTCTGGGCTGCCATTTAGTCTGTTGCTTTATGTTTTTAGCATAAAGAAAACTCTTACTGATTTGTGCCAACAATGCTTTTCCAGGGAGTATGATTGTCTGTGTCTGTCATAATAAACAGCACAATTACAATGGCACAGTATTAGATACACAGCATGTCACATGGTCACTTAATTCAGCATCATATTCAGAGAGGTTTACTTAGAGTTCTGAAATGAACAATGTTGCTGATCTTAGTTTACTCTAGAAGAATTAAAGGAATAGTTTTCATAACACTGAAAAAAATAAGGTAGCTACAGTAGCTCTGATTTTTAAAAAGGCACTGATCATATTACAATCTTTTCTTGAAATTTTGTTTTTGTTTTTGCAAGTCATCTCTGTTATGGAAATTCTTCCTTGGCCTTGTACTTCTTTTAAATGAGTAAAATGTTTCAAGACAGACAAAATGTCATTTTTAGGCTAACTATGGGAAATGAATTTTATATATATATATATATATATATATATATATATATATATACACACACACATAATTTATATATATATTTATATTTATTTATATATTTATATTTATATATACAATTTGTAAGTATAAATTTTATGTGTATAATGAATATAAAACTTTATATATGATAATATCATCTATATATATAATATATACATATGATGATATCATCCAGAAGTGAGTGAAATATATTTACTCCTAAGTTAGTCACACGTAGAAGTTAATGTCAATCTTATGTCATTTCTATTTTGATTTTTGTATGGAAATGAATCATCTTTACCCAGATTATAATCAGTCTACTGTGGAAGGTGTGTGTGTGTGTGTGTGTGTGCGTGCGCGTGTGTGGTGTGTACTTGGGTGTACTCCACTGAAAAATATTTTTCTACTTCATATGGGAGAGTTATGAAATAAGATCCAAGCATGATAGGACAAAGTTAAAACTAAGAATAAGTGTGAAACATGGAGATTCAGAATCCTCAACTTTTAGCCTTTCTGGCCTCTTATTGATCACTGAGCTGATTATTATGGGAAGACTGAGCAGAACTCAAGTCAGTCAGTGTAGGTCATGTTTTGATCACACAAACAAAAGTTTTAGTTTATAGTGTTGTTTACAAAAAGACTGGTTTAACTTCTTCAATTATGTATAAAACTTTTATTACTGTTTAGAAGCATAACTAAATTGTTGATTTTCATTCATTTGACTGAAATGTTTGTTATGTGGTAAAGATATAAACACTAGTAAACAAACATTTCTTTTCTTAGGTAGGGAGCACTAACAGTAAAATAAATTAACTAAAGAGTACCAGATATGTATAATACTATATGCAGGAATGTAAATTCCATTCCAATATTCCATATTTTGCTGGTTGTCATAAAGAGGCCTATGAAAGTGACAAAGTTCTTCAATTCTCTTTGAGGGACTAGAACATGTTCATTCTTAGGAATGATGCATATGGCACTCTGCTGTGTAGCAAATGTGTAAAGTACAATCCAGGTAAAGGTAAGAATAATCCTTGCTCTCAAGGACTTCTACTACAGTACTGTACCTTTAATATAAACCAAAAAATTCATTACTATTTTATGGAAATATATAAGCATTTTTACTCAATATAATAAGCACAATCTATTTCAGCAAATGTGAGAAATTAATTTCTTCAATTGCCAATTCGTTTTCTGACCCTAATATCTAATTTAGGGTAAAACTTTAAGTATAAATTATATAAATGTGGAAGATAATTTATTTTATTTTATCATGTATGGCAAGCACAAGTGTTAAAGAAATCAATCCATATGTTCAGATGTGTCAAATTACTGCATATAAGAAGTAGAAAAATTCCAAAAAAATAGATAATTCATGTCCTGGGCATAGATGAATCAGTCAAAATATATTATAGTTTTTGTGCATAATTAACCAAATGTTGCCATCAGAATGCACAATAATTGTACAAAGAAATCAAAACCCCAAATGCATATTTGTAAATTTTTCTGAAGATTGTAAAAGTTTCATATTTATTTTACTTTAAATGACTCTAACAGTTTTTATGTTTTATCTTTTTTGAGAAAGTCTTAAATTATGATTAACTTTGGAATAACTGAAAATATATCTGGAAACAGTTACCAAAGTTTTATTCGATTTCATGTTTGAGTTTAAATATGATTGTTTTAACAGCTTTTATTTTGACAGTTTTAACATCATTTAAAATTTTACTCATTTAAAATTTAAATGTCAAATTTTAAAGTTAAAATATGTTTTCTATGGTGTGGATCTGGAATGTCCCCCAAAGGCTTATGTGCTGAAGGCTTGGTCCCCAGTGCAGCAATGTTCAGAGGTAGGGATTTGGAGTAGTAATTAAATAATGAGGGATCTGAGCTCACTGATGGATTAATCTACCAAAGAAGAATTCATAACTGAAAGGATTATTAGGAAACAGTAGAAAGTGTAAGGAGTAGAAACCAGTTGGAAGGAGTGGGTTCCTGTTGGAATGCCCTTGGGACTAAATCTTATCCCTGGCCTCCTCTTCTCTTTCCTGCTCCTGTCTGCCATGAGGTGAGGAGGTTTCCTCTGCTTCTCCTTAGTTCTGAATCAATGGAACTAGCTGACCATGAACTGAAACCTCTGAAATCTAGAGCCCAAATAAAACTTTTCTTCTCTAATTGATTTTGTCAGGTATTTTGTCACAGTAAAAAAAAAAGGTATCACAACTTTAATTACCATAACTAAACAAATGTATGGAATATGGTTTTAATTAACACATTAAGAAATAATTTCAGAGGAGAGGAAATTAAAGCAAAAATGATGGTAGAAAGAAAAGTTTATTAACAAAAGAGATTCCCAAAATTATACTTCTTAAATTCTTAGGTTTTATAACTAGGGAAAAAATTTGTTATTGTTGCTGTTGTTGTTTGTTTGTTTTATAATTTTTCCTATCATACTAACCAATGGAAATCCAAAACGGCTGAAAAAATGTGGTTCTTAATTTTCCCCAAATTTATATTATTAGCAACTGTGCTATAACGACAAGTGATTTTTCATTGCTGTGTAAGCATTTACTGATTTAATTCTCCTTTCTATCTGTGAGATAGTTACCATTTAATCATTTTTGCATTATTTTGTCATCAGTAATAAATATGTTGTACAAATTCAAATGTATTAACTGACTTAACTTTCGCTACTAAATTATCTGTGCTACATCAATTAAGGATTCGTGAATGAATGAACCTTACAATGATAATATTCTGATGATTGGTAGAAATCAATTGTTTTAATTTGTGCTTGAGAAGAAAGTTGTTTGGGATAATATAATTGTTATGCTTTTGATTTCATTATGAAGTAATGTTTGAATGGTAGTGGATATTATACAATTGTATTTTCTCAAATATAATATGTTTAATATCCATATCCATTTCGTAAGAAACATAAAGAATATTCAACTGTATCTGTTTGCCTTACTTAGATTAAATGCACTTTTTCTTAGAATATATTCTATTATACCTATGCTTCAATGTAGTCACAACTTGTTCATTTGGAAAGAAGGAGGCTGAAATTTTTTTTGTAACAAAGTTAACAAGTAATTTTTGGCCACATATTTAAGGTTGATTTTTATAGGACATGTTTATAGATAGAAGGCAAACTTCACTATGTTAATTTTCAATAGTAAGCAGAAAATCATTTCAAATAAGCAATTGATATTGCTAAACCATGCGTTTATTCAGGTGTATTCATTATAGTATTTCAATTTTATTTTTGATAGAATCTTCCATTGTGTTAATAGCTAGAGAATGTGTGGCACTATTTCTAGTTGGTGAAGTCCTGGGATGCCCAGTGGTTTTTGACACTATTCCCTAGTAGCTACAGTGCAGATTGTGATCAAGTGTGTGCCCATTAGCACATTCTGTGCTTTCAGAAAAGATGGATTCATGTGAATGTAGAGGCAGAAATTAGAACTCATTTATTAACAGGTTGTAGTAGCAAAAACTCTTTAATACAGGCCACTTCAGGAGTTTCTTCTGCTTGACTTTTCTTCCTTGCTTTTCATTTCAAAATCTGTTTCAACTACCTGTATGTCAATAAGATGAGCTGTCTAACATAGCTTCAATAAAGTAATTTTCTGCTTAGTTTTTGGTGCTTTCAACCTAGAACCCCAAGAAATATAATTTCCTCTGTGACATCTTATACAAGTATCTGTGATATGAAATAGATTTAAGAGCTCTTATTCTATATAACCAAGTTTATTTCTATAGTTATTAGCTAATGTGGGGTATAGCCTAGCATCTTTCCATGTGTACATGGCGTGTAGTTTAGTAGTTAGGGATAAATTAATTTTGAATGCTTTGTGATTTTTAACTAATTTCAGTTAGAATTAGTCACGAAATTTAGACACATTGCCCTGTGATTGTGTAAGTATCTTGTATGTAATATAGGTAATTACCTGTCATAAATTATGTATTTACAAATGTTGGACCTGCCTGCCTGCAAGGGTGTTTGTTTTTTATTTTTCCTTTTTGTTTGCAAATTTATACAGGGCCAGGTCTGTGGGTTTTGTTGAGATAGATATGAATTAAACCTGCTTTTGGGAAATTTGAAGGCTACAATATTAAATAAGAATTCACTTTCTATGAATCTAATGATAAATAGAAAAAAAAAAGTTGTGGTCCTGCCTCTTTCTATGGTGTCTGAAACTCTAAGGGATTAGATGGTTTATTTAGAATCTCACTACAGAGGCATATATCTATGATGGAGTTGGAGTGGTATGAAAATTTAAAAGGCAGCCTTTTCTCACTAAATATAAATATTTAATAGGATCTTTTAGGTGTTTATGAAAGGCTACATTTCTATTTTCTAGGGAAATCAAAATTCACAGTCAGTTATTTTCAAAAGTGAAAATTTATACATAAGCAAGTAAACATCCTGCAGTCGGATGGACATGATCAAGGCATGAAACATGCATGTATGGAAATGTGACAGTGAAATTTGTACAATTAACATGTGTTAATAATAAAACATGCAAAACTTGAACCTAAATATCACCCAAATAGAATCATTGTTACTAATTTATGCTTTTGTCTTTTCTTTATACCATTTTTGTTATTCCCTAAAGTCTTTAAAAAATTGGCTATTTTTGTTATTTTTCATTTCTCTTTTTAAAAATATGCTATTTTTGAAATCAGATTGTATTAATTTATTTTGAATTAGTTATTCTCAAATATTCATAGGTTATCCTAGGTTAATAAATAAACCTTAATAAATAAAAATTTTTAAAATTTGAAGTATAAAAACAAAAATACTTTAAATATTTGATTACACATATTTGTACATACTTATAGAATACACAGGGTCAGAATGCTCAACATGAATCTGAAAAATGAAAAATATAATCATTTAATCTCTTTCATAATACTTTTAGAATAGAATAAAAACTATTTTTGGAATTGATGAAGAAATTATGTTCAGTGAATATTTGACCCAATGTATAAATAACTATATAAACAATAGAATCATTTATTACTTGTGTCATCAAACAGTACATAAAAGTTTTGGTAATTTTTAAGCAGTTAAGTAACACCATTCAAATTTGTGCATAGGCAAGCATTAAGACACACAATCATTAATGAGGTTGGAGAAACAAAAGCAAAAGGTAAAGCAAAGAAAGGCCACTTTCATTCTTCATTTCAAGAATTCAGTTTCACTTCTGTTGACAGTAAGAGAAGCTGCCCATAGCTTCCTAAGTCCAAGATGGTTCTTCTTGGTATTGATGAAACGATCAAGTTATAAATGATAGAGGGTGAAACTCGAGCATTCAAAAAGCTGTGTGGATTGCTTTTGCCCTGGTCATGAACCACCTGAGCTGTGTGTATGGGAAGCTGACCAGTGACCTCAGTGACATGGACTGAGGCAGTTCCTGGCAGAAGGCTGCCCAGGCCACTACTAGCAGTAAGCCCTGTCCATAGTGTTCATAAGCTGTACAACTGTGTTCAAAACTTAACTTATTCTGATTTCTTTGTCTAGTTCTTTAATTTATTCCCCCTGGGGCAGGGGAAAGTTTTGTTTCCAAATTTGCTATGTAATCATTTCCTTCTTGTGCTTTGTGAGTAGGGTGTAATTGTGAGCAAGTCGCTCAGGTGGTGCTTCATGCTTCACTTGCTTCCACCTGTATGCAGCTTTTTTCAAAAGACTTACAAATGTTTAATAATTCTGTAAATCATGTTCTTTTCACAGATTGCCACTTATTTAATAAGGGGATATAAATTTACAATGACAATGTGTATTTTAAGGAAAAAAATAACATTATTTTGAATGCTATTTTGTGCAAAGAAGTAGAGAATAAATTTATACTGTGTGCATCCTTTGCAAATCATTAAGAATACTCCGCCCGCATAATGCTGGGCAGGCCATCTTTCTCATCACTTTGTCTTGAGTCTCCTCTCTTTAGGAGTCCACCCTGACTCCTAAAGTTAAGCCTCCCAATGGAATATTTATTGTAAAATGTGTATTTTATTGCTTTGTAATACAAAAAACTTTGCAAAAGTATATTGATGTGCATTTTTACACAGGCACACAAAATTCAACTTGGTTTGGGAGCAGAATATGTTGCAGTGTTATATAAATGAGTCTGGCCTGTATTTTGATTTTGTGACTTGTAATTTTGTTTACAATGAGAGGCTTTCTGTGACTTGCTTTAATTTAGAACACTTTGGTAGCAATAGGACTTTGGATATATTTTTGTATGGTACATATGATATACATAGAATTAGTACTTTATTTTAATTTTTAAGAGGTGGTTATAGTTTGAATGTGAGGTGTCCCCAAAAAGCTCATGTGTGAGATAATGCAAGAAGGTTTAGAGGAGAAATTATTGGGTCATGAGAGCATTAATCCAATCAGTGAATTAATCACCTGATTGGGTTAATTGAGTGGAAGCTGAAGGTGGGTAGAATGTGGCTGGAGGAGGTAGGCACTGGGGTATCGGCTTTGGGGTGTATATTTTATGTTTGGGTAGTAGTGTCTCTGCCTTCTGATCATCGCATCAGCTGCTTCCCTCCATCACACTTTTCTGCCGTGATATTTTGCTTCACCTCAGCCCTGAGGAATGAAGCCACCTGTCTCTGGACTGACACTTGTGAAACCTTGAGCCCCCAAATAAGATTTTCCTCTCCTAAAATTTTTCTATTCAAGTCTTTTAGTCGCAATAGTAAAAAAGCTGATGAAAACGGAGATAGGACATTATGTTAGGGGGAGAAATAGGGTGGGTTTCTGAATTTGCATTTTTATGTTAAAATTAGTCAAGATTTGGGAAAAAAGGAGAATTCAGTTAAACAGTATACATCATATTCCTCATGTTCGCCTGACATTGAATGGATGCATACAGATTTCTTCATATATTAATACACATATAAGTTTGTGCTAATTACATATGAAGGCTCTGTTGCACGCTATTTCTAAATAATTGTATGTCTGTGAGTGGTTTATTTGTGAGTTCCTGAATAAATAAATGTATCATTTATGTTTATCACATATAATTGAGATGCCTTCCTGAATACAGAACTGTCAGGTCAAAAATTGTCAGTACAATCTTATTGGGATGGCTTCAATTTATTCCTAAGTTTGTGATACATAGAAAAAATTAGTAGTTTGAATTTTTTTTATTTTTATGTTCAAATTCTTGTCTTCCTTGAAATTTGAAGTGACATTATTTTTCTAGAGGGATATTTCCCCTTCATTATTTTAAAAGGATCAGAAATTTTATGTATGTATTTGGTATATTTTTTAACTCACGGTTTTCTTTGGCAATTACGAATGTTATGATAGTTTCTGCAAGATTTTATGCTCTTTAGAATTCTCTATCCTCTTTCCTTCATATCAATTATGTAATATCTTATTTTCATCACCTCATCTCCCTTTGCTTGCCAAGAACAGATTTTACTTTGCCTCTCATTCGCATAATTATATTTTTAAATAAAGTTAAGTTCTGCACTTTCCTACTCCAAAGCACATTGTAATTATATTACATTTTAAGTGTTCTGCTATTGTTCCTTATTGAACTAATCTTTGACAATTGCTTTTTATTTCTATTGTCACTTGATTTTTCTTTCTTCTTACAACTTTCTCTTCTAAACTCAAAGAGACTGCAAGTTCTCTCATCAAACTTAAATAAACTGATAAAGTTTGTTTAGTCACCCTTAGCAAAACATTTTCCAATATTCTTTCTTTCATTTGTGGGGGGTAAATGTTGTCTACTTCCAATCTTCATAGTGATAGAGAAAATCTGACAGCAACATTCAAGGACAATAAATAAAATAGGTGGTACAAGCTGTGGTACCCAAGCCTAGTGTCAGTGGTAGGAAACTGGCTATTGAGTCTAGCATCCAACTTGGCAGTAGGGTTTTTAATTAGAATAAAAGTGTCATAAGGGTTTATTTTCATCCCAGATGATATACCTACAAACCTACTTATTTACCAATATCCTGAGAGTTACATATAATTTTACTAATAAATATATTTTGTCCTGAAATTGTTTAATTTTGGTTTATATCATTTGTATCTGATCCTGATACAGAAAATTGGAAATGTGTGCTCATTGTCCTTTGTTTTGGTACCGGGGATTGAACCAGGGGCACTTAACCACCAAGCACATCCCCATATTTTATTTAGTAACAGGGTCTCGCTGAGTTACTTAAGGCCTTGTTAAGTTGCTGAGGCTGGCTTTGAACCTGAGATCCTCCTGCCTCAGTCTCCTGGGCCACTGGGATTACAGGCATGCACCACTGTGTCTGACTCTCTTTTCTTTTTTCTCTTACTTTTTATTATTTGTCTTTTATTTACATTCTCATGTATAATTTTATGGATGGTTCATTAATCTTACTTATCTAAGGAATTTTTAGAATTATAGCCACCTTTCTTTTTTTTCCTTCTATAAATGCATTTATTATACATTTATGTTAAGAGAAAATTTTAATTCTGAATGATTATGGATATTTCTCAAATTCTGAAGTTTATTCTATTTGATATTAAAATAGATCCTGGTACAATATCACAAAACTTTTTTGGAATAAAAAATATAAGACCAGGTCCTTCCTTAATGGTAAGAGCCCCATATAGAATTTCTTTTTATAGATAGCCTATGAGTTCAAGATAACTCATATTACCGGGCTCTAATTTCTATGATCCAAGGAACTGACAAAACTATTTTGTACTCTAAACTGTTTTTGAATTATGAGAATTTTTTCCACTTGCCAGCTGAAGTATATTTTTATTATAGATTTTAGCATCCCTGCTCATACTCTTAAGTTTTGTCGTGATGACCTTTCTTAGAGTTCATATTATTAGTCCTTCACAAATTTTATTCTAATCTAGCAATTAAATCATTCCAAACATACCCTAATATTCACCTTCATTTGTCTGTCTGAAAGCAGTCAAATAATTTTCTATTTTTTCAGTTATTTCTGGTAGTTCTTTATTATGTTTGACATAGCTATAATATATTCCTATTTCTCTAATTAATCATGATAATTGCCTTTATTCAAAAATTAATGAAATATTGTATAGCAAGAAAAATACCCATACTATTAGTAGGCACTCATAGTATATAATATAGCTTCTTTAATAGCCATGTGGGAAATTTACACAGGCTTTTTGTTTAGAACTATAAATAAATACAATTATGTGTATTAGCACTGGTTATAAATAGATGGAATTTAATCAAATACCTTTATCATATTGGCAATGGTAATGTTTGAGGAAGCTGTGTGAACCATATTAAATTCTGAAAGTTCTTGTGGTTTCATGGTCACGAAATGGTAATCAAAATGATGGAAATTTGTAACAATAATAGCAAACTCCTTTATGTTATTTAAATTTTAAACAAAAATAATAATGCATTTTACAATCAAGTTAAATAAATGCAAGAAACATATATTTTTAAGATACAGATTTGTATAATTGTCTTCTTTTTATCTTTGTCTCTCTAAACTGTATTTTTAGTCCTTCAACATATCAACCAGCTGATTCTTTCCAAATGCAAGTAGACTTCATTCTCCAACTCTCTAGTATACTTTCATCTTTCTCAGAATAACAATAAAATTCTCAATTTAGCATAAATATTACATATCTTCATTATTCTTTCTTTCTCTACTTCAGTCACACTTTTTATTATTGTTTCTTTAATAGGAAAGATATGGCTGTACATCACGATTTTTAATTTTGTGACTCACTCTTTTTGAATGATCTTTGCTTTCACTGACTGCTCTTCCCACATTGTCCCATGATCATGACCTGATTTCATCTGTTCAAGTTGTTAATACTTAATAGATGTCTAAGTACATGGGAAAAGATAGTCATTATGATTTGCTTTGGCATAATTTAATTTATTTATTATTAAAATAATTTATATATTCTGTTTCTTCCATGGAGAGAATCATTACAGCATTCTTTCCTCTTAGGCTATGTAATTTGACTTCAAATTTCCCCCCAAATTGGATGTGGGTTATTTGAAATGTTGAAAACATTCTGCCTTATGATGAATTGTTGTCTACCTACATTTGCCCATTATCTCAAAGTATAAGATAAAGAGTAAACATACATATAAATTTTAAAAATCAAAGAAAAACAGCTGGATGAAGAATGCAATTTTAAATATTTATTTGTAAAATGTTTAGTTATGAAATAAGATGCATTGTTTTTCATTAAAAAATAAATATCAGAAAAGAAAGCTGTTATAAAGATTATGCATCAGAAGGATGTAGATAATAAAGAAGTTGGTTTCTGGGGGAACTCATAAGAGATACAGGTTCCAAATGCCATTTTTGAAGGATAAGAGAAAAACAGAAGTTGGGAAAGTAATCAAAACTTTCAATACACAGAATTTGACCTATGCCTATATTCAGAATGCAAGATCTTAAACTTCTGTATCCTTACAAATCACATAAATATTTTTCTGGTAAATTTAAATATTCCCAGAGTAAATGATTCAGTGCTTTGATATTTTCTAGGTGGTTAACTTAAAACAGTTTGCTGGTTAATAAGGGTCACCAAGTTACTAAGCCCTCAATTGTTTTTTCTATTGTTTTCTTATTGCATATAAACAGTTAACATATGATCACCAGAAACTTGAAGAAAGTCTACAACAAAAAATGAGGGATAAATATCAAAATATAAAAAAATTCTGAAGGAAATAGAGATAATCCATGAAGTGAAAGAAAATTCAACAGAATATCCCATTAATATGTATATTCAATGAATTTTCAGATAATTTTTGCATTTAAAATAGAGGGGGAAATATGATCAGAAATATGCCTCAAAAATGCAACTGTAGTATTTATGCAACATGACTGACAACTCCAAAAATTTCATTAAAGCATCCATTAATAAATGAAGGGGTGGGGGAGAGAATGAGAGAGAGAGAGAGACATGAGGCAAGAAATAGATTAGGAAAAAACTTTCAGGAAGTTCAACATCAGACTTACAATTTTCCATCTCATAAAATTAAAGAAAATGGAGAAAATAAAAGATTGAAGTTAGGGAAATTACTCAAAAGGAAAATGATAGTACTGTATACATCAGGGGTTATATTTTTAAAAACACATATAACAAGCCACATTTTCTTGAGATTTTGGTAAACTTGGGGAAATAATGAAATATAAAATCTGGCTGGCAGGTAGAAATAAAAACAAACAAACCAGATTATATTCATATGGAATGGATACTAACTTCACATGAACTACACTGGATCTACAGGGCAGAGGAGAAACGCTTTCATTTTTTCAAATGATGCTATATTTCAATTTAGAAGTGTATTATTCACTAATCTACCAATTAAGTAAGATGGCATCAAATGTTAGTCAGAAATGAAAGGACTTCCCACACATCTGCTCCTCCAAAATCATTGGTATGTGTTTCAAGGAACAATACCAAAGAAGACCTATGCTGAACTAGATTCAATATCAGACTTAGGATAGGAGGTTCCCAGCAGAAAGAGAAAGCAAACTAGATGGAAGCAGGAAAGTGGATAGTGTTTCAGCAAGAGGGTGTAGAGTCAATGGTCATGTCCAGCATGACAATTTTATTGAGGGCTACATGGACCAATAGATGATTGGATTAGGAAAAAGACACAAAAAAGAGAAAAAAAACAGGGCTTAGTGGTTTAGCCTGCCTCTAGTGGAGGAAGACTGACCACAAGCAAGCTCAGCATGTTTATTACATAGGTTTAAATATCACAAGGATTTATTGTGAGAAAGCTTCTTCAAGATAAACAAAACTGAAGCTGAGGGTAAAAGCAGCCTAATTAGAACTTATCAGCTTGCAACTATAATTCTCCACCTCTAGACAGCAGATGTTTGAATCCAAGGTTATGAACTAATAAAATGTCTTGGCTAGCAAGGAATTTCCCAGGGGTCACCATACAAACTGGGCAGTTTTTGATGGGTACCTTTGCTCTGAGAAATTCCCAAGGGAGGTTTCGTCTCTGTCTTCGAACAGTTCAAAGACCCATAATTCATTCACTGCTCCCAACAGTCAATCTTAATAAAATACTGGATATGAAATTTAAGCATTTCTAAAATTTCAAATGAGATATCATAGGAAAATAATACAAAGACAATGAAAGACCACAAAAAAGCCTGTTAACACGCAATTATTTTTTTAAACAAATGCAATAAAAGCCATTATGTAATTGTAACACATGAATATCCTTACAGACATCATAGCATAAAGATAATTTTAAGTATATTGTGAATAGAATAATATTAGAAAATGCTATGTTGTGATTCTAGATCACTTAGAACCAGAGAAATGAAATGTTATCCTCCATCTGTGTACAATGAATCAAATTGCACTCTGATATCATGTAAACCTAAATAGAACAAATAAATAAATTAAATATGGAAAAAAAGAAAAGAAAATGCAAAACAGGCATGGTGTGTGGAAGAAGGTTGGAAGAAACTGGATATTCAATACTCATATTAAGAAGACAATAATAGGGTCTATTATCTAAGTATTAAATACATTGGGTAACAGATGGATAATATTTAAATGGTGTAAGATTTGAGAATCGTGGATTGATATGAAGGTAGCATTGATAGTAAGAGAAAATTATGCAGTAAAATTTTATTATAGGTCTTTCAATATTTGTTTGATCAAGTTATAAACTATTTTGATTAAATATTTTTGCCTCTGTTTTAAAGAAAGATTGAAATATCCAGTAAAAAGCATTGAAATATCTGATAAAAAGAAATATTGAAATATCCAGTATGTAGAAGTTCTCAATTTTTATAAACAAGTTGAAATCAGGATTTATATATAAAAGTTATCTTCTTTTTTCCATAACAAAGTTACTATCGCAAATATAACATTAAAAGACATTTTGTCTAACAAAATGAAAGAATCATTGTTTCTTTCTGCTTCTTGTTTTGAAATTCACTGTACTTGTTTTTATGGTCTCTATTTCCTACCTCCCATTTGTTTCATTTTTATATCATTTTATTCCATTTTTTATCTTTTTAGTTTCTTGTCATTTTGTATTTGATATGTTAGTATTCTGCCATGTTTTAGTTTTTAACCATATTTAGATGCTTTGGCTTTATCTTTTACAAGGGGATTTAAGTAATTTAAATTTATGGTGATAATCTATTTTGTTATATTCCTTCTACTTATTTTGGGTTTATGATCAATTATGTATTGTTTTATTTTCATTTTCATTTACTTTTATTTATTTATTTTTATTTGTTCTAAACAGTTATACATGACAACATAATGCTCTTCGATTCATTGTACACAAATTGAGTGCAGTTTTTCACATGTCTGGTTGTACACAAAGTAGGGTCACACCATTTGTGCAATAATACATGTACCTAAGGTAATGATGTCCATTTCATTCCATCATCTTTTCTCTTTGCATGCCCCCTTACTTCCCCTCCCTCTCCTTTGGCTAATCCAAAGTTCCTCTACTCTTCCATGCCCCCCACTTTATGGATTAGCATCCACTTCTCAGAGAAAACATTTGGCCTCTGGTTTTTTGGGATTCGCTTACTTCGCTTAGCATGATACTCTCTAACTCCATCCATTTACATGCAAATGCCATAATTTTATTCTCTTTTATTGCTGAGTAACATTCCATTGTGTATATATACCACAGTTTCTGTATCAAATCTATTGAGGGGCATCTGGGTTGGTTCCACAGTTTGGCTATTGTGAATTGTGCTGCAAAAAACACTGATGTGGCTGTGTCACTGTAGTAGACTGTTTTTAAGTTCTTTGGGTATAGATTGAGGAGTGGGGGATAGCTGGATCAAATGGTGGTTCCATTCCAAGTTTTCTATGAATCTCCATACTGTTGCGCCAATTTGCCATCCCACCAGCAATGTATGAGTGTATCTTTTCCCCACATCCTCACTAATACTTATTGTTACTTGTATTCTAGGTAACTGCTATCCTGACTATTCTGGTGTGAGATGAAATCATAGAGTAGTTTTGACATGCATTTCTCTAATTACTAGAGATGTTGAACATTTTTTTCATATATTTGTTGATTGATTGTATTTCTTCCTCCAAGAAGTGTCTGTTCAGCTCCTTAGCCCATTTATTGATTGGGTTGTTCTTTTTTTAAGTGTAAAGTTTTTGAGTTCTTAATATATCCTGGTGATTACTGCTTTATCTGATGTGCGTGCGGCAAAAATTTGCTCCCAAATATAGGCTGTCTCTTCACCTGATTGTTTCTTTTGCTGAGAAGAAGCTTTTAAATTTGAATCCATCCCATTTATTGATCCTTTTCTGGGTGGGGCACCGAGGATTGAACTCAGGGGCACTTGACCACTGAGCCACACACCCAGCCGTATTTTGTATTTTATATAGAGATAGGGTCTCACTGAGTTGCTTAGTGCCTCGCCATTGCTGAGGTTGGCTTTGAACTGTCAGTTCTCCTGTCTCAGCCTCCCAAAGTGCTGGGATTACAGGTGTGTGCCATAGCACCCAGCTCCATTTATTCTTAATTTTATTTCTTGTGCTTTAAGAGTCTTGTTAGGGAAGTCAGGGCCTACTCCAACATGATGAAGATTTAGGATCTCTGGTCTAATTCCTAGATCTTTGATCTATTTTGAGTTGAGTTTTGTGTGTTTTGAGAGATAGGGGTTTATTTTCATTTTGCTGCATATGGATTTCCAGTTTTCTCTGCATCATTTGTTGAAGATGCTATCATTTATCCAATGTATGTTTTTTGTGCCTTTTTCTAGTATGTGATAACTGTATTTATGTGAGTCTGTCTCTGTGTCTTCAATTTTGTACCATTGGTCTACATGTCTATTTTAGTGCCAATACCATGCCATTTTTGTTACTATAGCTGTGTAGTATAGTTTAAAATCTGGTATTGTGATGCTTCTTGCTTTACTCTTCTTGCTAAGGATTTCTTTAGCTATTCTAGGTCTCTTACTTTTCCAAATATATTTCATGATTGCTTTGTCTATTTCTATAGGGAATGGCATTGGGATTTTAATTGGAATCACATCGAATCTGTATAGTGCTTTGGATAATATGACCATTTTGACAATATTAATTCTGCCTATCCAAGAGCATAAGAGATCTTTCTTTCATCATGTTTTTGTGTTGGTCACATTCATTTCATTCTCCCTCACTTACTGATTTCCACTTAGCAATTGTATGAAAGCCTTTCAGGCATTTTTGGCAGTTTTGCTCTTTGACCTGGCAAAGCTGGAACATTACTACTCCTCAGCCATTGTTCAGAAATTCTCTAGTTTCAGCATTAGAGACACTTCTTTGCTGTTTCCACCTGCATAATCAAATATTTCTGAGTCAAAAACCATCAGAACAGAGAGCATTACAACATAGTTTTTTTTTCATAGGATATTTTCTTTGGGAAAGTCTTTTGTTTTTATAGATATTGATTACATTTTTACAAATATTATCAAATTAAAATGCAGGAGTAGGGAGTACATGCACAGGTGTGTATGTGGGGGGCATGTATGTTGGTATAATCTTTGCTAAAACTATATTCCTAAGGGAGATGGTGATAACAGAAACCACCAAAAGGCTGCCACCAATCTGTAAAATATACCAGACTGGAAGTTCCAAAGTTCAATTTACACTGCCTGGCTGATTCCCATATGTGATATTACTGAGGGTTGAATTAAATAAATGTTTAATTTAAACATTTAAATTAAACTGGATTCTAGAGTTAAGAGGATTTTGAAAGGAGGTTAAATACAACAAAGCCAAGATCAGTGGGTGGAGACTAGTGTGTAGTTTCATTTTCTTTTGGGTAGTAGATGAACACAGTGTAAGTCATCTTGCCTCTCAGTAGGTATTACAGTGTTAAATCCTGGAATCTGGAGCAAGACTACCTATAATAGAAGATATTAAATCATCTGCATGGACTTGAATACATTACTTAAACTTTCTTAGCTTCAGTTTTTTATATGTAGAATGTGGATAACAATTTTGCCCACTTCATGGAGTTGTTATAAAACATAACCTATAAACATATAAAACATCATGTCACATGATTATAATGGAATTGGCACATAAATTATAAATACTAACTGCCACATTTTATACTATGTTGCATATCCAATAGAACTGCTGATTGCATATATTATTTTCATTTTAAATCTTTGATTGTTTCAACTCCTTTAAATCTTTGCTTATATGTCAAGTTCATAGTAAGTGCTTCCTGGGCAAATCTTTTAAAAAATGCATCTGGGCTGGGATTGTGGCTCAGTGGTAGAGTGCTTGCCTTGCCTGTGTGGGGCAGTGGGTTCAATCCTCAGCACCACATGAAATAAATAAATAAAGGTATTGTATTCATCTACAACTAAAAAAATATTTTTAAAATAATGCATCCTATTCTACACACTAACCCTTCCTCCTGTTTTAATTTTTCTCCTTGGAATATAACACCTTTTAGTATAACCACCTAAGGGAGATGGAGATCATAGGATGGTTATGACAGAAATGACCAAAAGGCACATCTCCCTCTGATGCTAGCATCTTGTAATATAGCCACCTTGCATTGTCCCCTGTGCCCACCTACTCCCATTAGAACAGTGGTCTTGTATGATTCTCCAATATAACTATAGTTCCTGATACAGTCTGAGTGAAATAATTCTTTCAAATTTAATTGAATTATTGTCATCCTGAAAAGACTTATTTAAAAATAGAAATTACTGTATCAGGAAATGGCAACTGATTTCAGTGTAAATTCAAAACAAAGAAGAAGCTATTTGATGTCATTTTGAGGGGCACATTAGACTATAGATATATATGAATCATGCTAAGAACTACAATCTGCTTTTTGTGGGACACTTGTAAGTCCTAGGTTTTGACTCAGGAAACAATCATCTTTTATATTTGGTATTCAAATTTTAATTTATTGTCTTTCATCTATATATTTTTATCTTGTAAAATCTGATACACTCAGAAGTATTATATATTACAATATGTAAAAGAAATTTCTATAATTTATTCTATGAATTATAAATGTATTTTCCCATAGTAAATTTTATACTGAAATAAAATAGGACAAAAGATTGAAAATGGTGAATTTGATAAATGAAGAGAAATAATCTTAGAACAAGGTAAGATGAGGGACAATCAGGATAGGTTTTTGGAATGTGTTCACATTCTTTTCTATGGAAGGTTAAATTAGGTAATATCCTCTCCTCTATCATTTGAAGTTCAAGACTCATATTTTCATCCTTGTTAGATTGTCAATATCAACTTATATTGAAGCTTTGTCATCCAGGAGCATGTCAATTGCTTCTGATGATGCCCTTCTTAAGACTTGTACATTTCTGTGGCAAAATTCCTGCTTTCTGTCTACAGTCTCCAAAGCTGTCTTGGATCTTGTATTATTTTCTATCTTGTATTTTTGTTAAGAAATCTGCCTTTATTACTCTACTTGATCATTCTATTACTATCATATCTTAAAGTTGATTGAAATTGTTCTACTATGTGTTTAAGGGAGAATAATGTACAAAGCATTATTGCCATTGTTTGAAGAGTTTAAAGTAAAAATAGTGCAGAATTCACTAGCATTTTGATTTCTTTAACTCTGGAACACAAGAAATCAATAAATATCTCGGATTCTCATGATTCCGTTTAAATTTTAACTTAACATGAAAATAATGTGCTTTTTGCAGAATTATAGGAACAAAAACTCCTATTAAACACTAGAAATTTGTATGTTTAACTAAAGAAAACACACATGTGGAAAATTTCTAGGGATGTCATTGTCTTTTGCTATAAAAATCAAGTGGTAGATATAAAAAGGTAATTGTCTGGAATAATATTTAAATTTTTTAATGAATAAAATCTACATCTTATGCATCAAAATCTCTACTTAATTCAATGAATTCATACTAAAAAATAACATTTTGGATTGATAATTTGTCTCATCTTAGTTTTCTCTTTGCTATTCATTTTCTTTTTGATCAATTTCCATGTGTATCGATCTATTTTGTTTTGTTATAACACAATACCTGAGTCTGGGTAATTTATAAAGAGATTTCTTTGGCTCATGGATTTAGATGGCAAGAGGGTTTAAACTGTATGGTACTGACATCCTGATGAGGGACCCCTGGCTGTATTACAACTTTGTGGAAAGGTAAAAAGGCAGCCTGCAGCATAAAAATGATCAGTCTCATGGTTTGGCCTCACTTTAAAATAACCCATTCTTGTGGCAACTAATCCAGTTAAGAGATATATGACCCACTCTTGCAAGATAACATTAATCTATTTATGATCATAGAACCTCCAGGACCTAAATGCTTCCCAGTAAGCCCTACCTCTTAGAGTTTCACCACCTCAATGCGTCCAGTACATGAGCCTTAGAGGACAAACCATAGCACACAACAAAATCTCGAAACTAGAGCACGGACATCTTCCAGACTTAAGTCTCAAAGTTTACTAAATTTTAAAATTGTTTCAGCTATCACATTTATCATTCTCAAGAGTTCTTTTTATTTGATTTTTTTTCTCTTCTGCGATGGAGATCAAACCCAGGATCTCATACATGGTGTGCAAATACTCTACTACTGAATTACACCAATGTTCTCTGACTCTTTGAATAACATTTGATTATTGTTCTCAAGTAAATAGCTTACCACTCTGAATATATATTTTTTTCCTCTATTAATTGTACTATTTATTTTTCTTTTTTCTTCTTTTAACAGCTTTGATTCTGTTTTCATTTTGGGGGTTTTCTTCAATTATTTGGTGATACTTGAAATTACATCCATATGAGAGTTGAAATTCCAAAAGTCAGCTTGAGTGCTGACTACTGCATCATTAGTATTTGTCATTAATGCAATTCCCTCATACTTGTAGGATTTTCACCTAAACTGAAGACTTCAGTATTCAGATAATGTTTGGCTTTGCTTATGGAGTGATGTTTATTTTCATTCATTAATATTATCCAGACTTCTGCCAGAAATATGCAAACCTGGCAGCTTTAGGGGTTTGGAGAAGATTGAAGACTGGAGATTGTAGGTCTCAACAGCAAGTTCACAGATTTTCAATTGGTTGCTTTATTTTCAGATAGTACGTCTTCTACGTCCACACAAGTCAACTTTCCAGAATGTAACTTTCATTGTATTTTATTTTCATGACCTTTCATATTTTATGGAGAGATAAAGGAGTGATTTCCTCAATTGGAGAGAGTGGTTGTAAAGTTGTTCCTTTCAGAGAACGTGATATGTGTCTTAATATTCAATAGACATGAAAAATGGTATCACCCCCATGAAAAATCTAAACTAAAGACTAAAGGGGGTTATTTTTAACGTTTGGGAAAAAATCATGATTGAAAATAATATATTCTTAGAATGAGGTGGAACAGTGAAATCAGGATGCATATGAGTTTCTCTGGATCTTGATGTCCTCAGATAAAAAAAGCATTGGTCATAAGGAAAGAAATGAATTTCATCCCAAAAAAAAAAAATTGCTCTCAAAAACCCTTATCAGGGTGAGTTGACTTGAAGAATTCAGTAAACATTACATAGTCAAAGATACCCCCTATATGAGAGTCAGTTATTGATACCTTTTCAAATGATGAGGCTCATCTAAATACCACACGTGTCCCAGAAGAGAGAGTTACAATCAGATGATATGGGTGCCAGATAACCACAGTAGTAGTAAGAAATTTCCTGATGCTCATCAATTCACCCCATTCTGATTGAGAAGTCTCCCTTACCCTATTGTGATAGAATTCCCATCCACCAGTTGGTGAATGAGTCAGGAGAGATAAGAAACCCATTCCAAGTTTCTGGGCCTAAAGAGAGGATAGTCCAAGAAAGGGAAAGATTTTTAAATAAGTTGCTATTTAGCTTTTAATATTATATTGGATTGAGAAACACATTTATGCTCAAAAAAACCATCATTCACATTTTCCCCCTGAATCTAATTCCAAGTAGCTGTGAATTTGCAAAAAATTTTAACTTGCGGCAGGTTTATATATAGTAACTTCAAGTGAGAAGATTTGGTGTCTCTGTCTACAGTCAGCTAGTTCTAGCTAATTAAGCATTTGATAATTCCAGCCACATTTGACTTTTCAGTTGCTATATCACATTTCCAAATTCCTGGAATTTCTTGTATTACCTTGTCTCAATTGTTCTAATCAGCATTATTGTTATAAAGAAAATATGGCTACTGAGACTTATAGCTTTACTTAGGATTCCAAGAAAGGACATGACTTAAATAGGTTAAGTTCTTTTTATTATCAGTAAATACTTTTATATTATTAAACTAAATTTACAAATAAAAATTGTATAAACACCATTATTCTGCTGTTATTTAAAAACCAAGATGTCCATTTCATCTCTTATTATCTATTTCTGAATTTATTGTTGTTTTTAGTTCTATATTTTAAAAAGATATTATATTGGTAGGAAGTGATGAGGATATTATTATTTCAAATAAAAATTTAAATTTTTTTACAAAAGGAAAAAGGAAGTTTAATTTTATATGACAAAATATTTGCTCTTTGCTAACTGCTCCATTAAATTCTCTCTTTTGACTTCAGATAACCACCAATTTAACTTAGTTTTATATTTTAATACTTAGTATATGCATGGGAAATTAGAGTGGCTAAATAATTTGTTCAAAGTCACACAGTTAGTGTCTTTACACCATTTGACATTGCTTCCTAAGGCCTTAGAAAATCATTCTATTCTTTTATAATTCACCAAACATAACTTGGTCTGTGCAGATGTGCCAAACAATCTTAGCAAACAAGGAGCCCTCGTTTATCTAGTGTTCTACAAGCAGGATTGTTCTCCTCTCATCCCTGCTCCTCTTATAAATCACTGCCCAAGGATTCTTGGCAGTCTTTTCTTGAAAAGAAAAGGCTTCACTTCTGGCTTAAGTGTTTAATAGAAATGAAGCATCACATGCAACTCTGAAGAGCCAAAGCAACACTTCTGAGCCCAAACTTCTTTCCCAAAGGAAAACATAAATTCATACCTACTAAATAGAAAGCTACACTTGGATTTTGCAACTATTACAGACACCTGTCACTATATAATAGAATTTTGATTTGCAGACTGCCTAATTGTTTCTTTTCCTCATCATTCTTACCCAATGGAAAATAAAAAATTAACTTCACATCTAAAGTCAAAAGCCACAAGCCAAATTAGAAAGCAGAAAAAAAGGTAAATTTTGTTTTTCTACATGTGTTTTTATTTCAATCACCTGAAATTTCCTAAAAAAAAATGAGCTCAATTTTCCTAAGTCTTTCAGCATGTAATTGTAGAATGTCTTTCATGGTAATTTTGACTTTAAATTTACTTTTCCTGATTCACATAGTATCTTTCAATATATTACTCTCATGACTTCAAAAGGCTCTCAAGAGGATCATGGCATATAAATTTAATGTTTCATACTGTTTAGGAAATTTGTTCTGCCTGTGAATGTTTAAATTTATCTTCTAAGAAGGGGAAATTTGTCTCTAAAAGGCCTCTGCAGAATTTGGCATTTTTTATTCATGGCTCAATTAATATAAATTCATTGCCACTAAAATGAGTAAGAATGATCTTCAAGGACTCTTTTGTTATCACTTATTTTAAAAGAATAAAAAGTAATTTTTCAATTTTGTTAATTATATTCACCAATAACCCTATCTACTTGAAATCTCTGTTGTGTGAGTTTGATCTGTTTGTCATTTATTTATTTATTTATTTATCACACTGGAGATTGAATTCAGGGGAACTCGACCACTGAGCCACATCCCCAGCCCTATTTTGTGTTTTATGTAGCCACAGGGTCTCACTGAGTTGCTTAGAGCCTCGTCGCTGCTGAGGCTGGCTTTGAATTCATAATTCTCCTCTCTCAGCCTCCTGAGCTGCTGGGATTACTGGCATGCACCACCATGATTCAATGTGTATTTCAGAATGCCCAAATGTGTGATACACAAGGCACTGTTAGATATTGTACCTTTGTGAAATGCAAAAAAGAAGAAAGTAAAAAGAATGTTTTGGATCACAATTTCTCTCTCATTATAAGTAGAATTTCTAATTTTTAAAAAAATTTCCAAAAGTCCTTACATCATCTCTTGTCTTCACTACTTCTTACATCTTCCTTTTCTTGCACCAACACATTAACTTGATCTAAAAAGAGTGCTTAACGTAGCTCAGGGATTATCTTGTTTCTAGCTTATTTGCCCCATACTTTTTTGGCACCTTAAATTTATTTAATTAAAACATTCTAATGGTCTCCTTATTGGTCTCCCTTTTACTGTTTTCTATTTACTTCAATTGTACCTACATAGCTGTTTAAAATTTATCTTTCAGAAAATTGGTTAAATTTTATTTTTAGTGAAAATAATGAGGCTTTCATTGCATAGTAATCAATATTGAACACCTAGACCTCATACATTCACAAATAAAATCTTACATTAAGATATATATGGAAAATTCTATTTTCTGTGTTTTATCTTACATATTGTCATAGAAACATCTGTATTTGTGAAAAGGTAGTGTGCTTAGATATGTAGATGTGTGCATAGTAGCTGTGTGCACACGTATACACAATGGTCCCCATGTGTATACACCCATGGGATAGCTTCTGAGACTCTCATAGTTATCAAAATCCATAGAAATCCAAGTTTTCTATATAAAATGGAGTAGTGTTTGTATATAATCTCTGCACATTCACCAATACACATTAAATCATCTCTAGACAAATATCTAATGCAAGACAAGAAAAATAATTTATATGTGTTCAGTTCAATGTAGGGTTTCTTTTTTTTCCCCCTGTCACAGCCTTTAACTAAGGGGATACCAGATGTGCAGAGGTGATGGGAGATTAAGAAAAACACACACAGACACACATAGAGAATAAAGCTAAGTGTCAGATGGGTAAACTAAGCCCTGGTGAGGCTTGACTTACTCCAAGCTAGCTCAGCAAGTTTATTTATATAGGTTTCATCAAAACGTTGTTTGTGGGAATGTTTTAGCAAAGTAGGCAATCTGAAGGATGCAAGACTGGGGAGACATTAGGGTCATCTTGTTTTGCTCAGAATTCACTATCCCTAGAAAAAGGTGCTGAATTCAAGGCCTACCCTGATAACAGCCAAGGTGCCCCCTGGCCAGAGTTACCATAGCAACTGGGGCATCATGACCTGCACTTTTGCATAGTCAGATCCCAGGGCAAAGGTAGCCCCCCAGAGAGTCAGAGGCAATGATTTGATTCAAATCACTGCTCTCCACATTCCCTCAAATATATTCAACCTGTTTTTGGATGAATCTATAGATACAGAACCCATGCATACAAAAGACCAACTTTAATCTCCTTCTTTCAATGAAACATTTTTTCCTTTACAAAACTACTTATCTGGGCTGGGATATAGCTCAGTTGGTAGAGTTCTTGTCTCACAGACACAAGGCCTGGGTTCAATACTCAGCACCACAAAAAACAAAACAAAACAAAAAATTATCTACATCTGAACTCCTATATTTTAATTACACTCTACCATGCATAAATCTTGCTGAAAAGCATCTTAATCACACCACTTTTTAATTTGGTGAGTAGTGAGGAAGTGGGGCATATGAAAGAAGGGCCAGGGAATGAGTAAAGTTCAGGAGTAAAGATGGAGCTTCCCATTACAAATGATTTTTAATAATCCATCTTAATTCAAAGTCTTTGACAACCACCATTCTCTTGTTTCTATTTGCTATACTTTAGGTATACAATGGAGACATTTTCTGAAATAATCTTAAGTCACTGATTGAGGCAGACACCTTTAGAGGCAGCTCATTTTTGTTTTTTTGTTTTTTGGTTTTTGGTTTTGGTACTGGGGATTAAACCCAAGAGTGCTTAACCATTGCATCACATCCCCGGTACATTTTTCATTACATGAAAGTAAGGGAGGAGGATAAGAATAGAGAAGACAATGGACTGAATCTGACACAATTTTCCAATGTAAATGAATACACCACAATGAATTTCCATATAACCTACAACCAAAAGACTGTGATCTTAATTAGAATAAGATATAATCTATGTTTGTATTAATATGACAAAATGTATTCTACTGTCAGATATATCTAAAAATAAAATAAAATTTTAAAAACCTCTATTTTCTTTTATTGAGGGGTGAACACTATTTTGAAAGTTCATCCTAGGGTTCTCCTTACTTGCTGCAAATAATAATTGTTTGCTCCTTCCTTTATCTCCTGATTGTGCCTATTGGCTTTGCATTCACCAGGAGGCGAACTCATTGCATGTTTGCTTTTTGGCCTATAGTCTTACCTTTTTATGAGATACTCTGTCAGAACTAGAAATATAGAGAAATGAAACAGGCAGAAAGTCTCTCTTTACTTTTGCAAGTTCTAAAGTACATTCCTCTCTTTGCGTTTTTTTTGTTCTTAATTTGATTTGGATCATTTATAGATTACTATTCCCACAAAATAAAAAGTGACAATACATAAATTTTGTTTAAATATAAGTGCTTGATTGCTCACTATTTGCTTCTTGTTTCTGTCCAAATTGATGAAAAGGTTCTTTTATTAGTACTTTTTAGATATATATGACAGTAGAGTATATTTCAACGTATTTATACAAACATATTATTCTAATTAGGATCCCATTCAGGTGATTGTACATGATGTGGAATTTCATTGGTTGTGTATACATATATGAACATAGGAAAGTTGTGTTTGATCCATTCCCCTGTCTTTCCTATTCCTCTCGTTTATCACATACTCATTCCCCTTTGTCTAACCCACTGAACTTCTATCTTCCACGCACACATTGTGTGTTAGTATCCCCATATAAGAAAGAACATTCATCCTTTGGGTTGGGGGGATTTAACTTCATTTTTTACATTGTCAGTGTTATGATATTTTCAGTCTTAAATTCTATATTATTATTTTATACATTTTTTAAAACTATTCATTGTGAATCATGTATTTGTACTTCTTTTACACTCATCACAATTAAAAAACAATAGGCAAACTAGAACTATTTATCTGTAATATTTATTCTATCACTTGTACTATGATTGAACTCAAATGTGTTTTGTAAAATCTTTTACTCAGCCATATTTTTTAACATAAAAGAAAGATCAGGTTTTCTCTAGCACTCAGTATTGAAAGTGCATCTTCAAATTATGAATTTTATAACTATCAACAGGTTATGTAATAGCAGGACTATAAAATAAAAAAAGTACATATATATCAAAAATTTATAATTAATAAAATGAAATGTGATTTCAACAGTTTAGAGCATTTTAATAGATTCTATAAAGAAAATGTTTCAGAAGCCCAGCTGTGTTTTCTGAAAAGGCATTTATTTTAATTTAAATTCAATCTATTTTTATTTTAATGACAGTGCCAGTGGCTATTTTATGAACAGTTGCTTAGATTCAAATTACAATGTAACTTTCTAATTAAAAAGTTTAATTTCTTTTTAACTATAATAAAAATAATTACATTGTGTGAGCTCTTCAAATAATGCTTAGTTGTTCTCCACACGTTCATTACTTGCTGAATTCTCATTTTGAGAAAGACCTTGATTATATAGATTCTATAATACATAGATTTCTTCATTAAACGACATTGTTTTTGTAAGTTCATACAATATTATTCTCAATATTTTATATTCTTTTCCTACATAAGACAGCTTAAATAAAAGTGGATGTATCAATTTATTCACACGAATTTGGTAACAACATAAGCTGTTATTTCTAGAAAGTTTTTAAGTATTTTAAACCTTTCTCTCTTAAGTAGTTTTTGATTTTGTACAGAATATAAATAAGTTCCTGGTAGAAAAATCACCCCTTTGCAAGGATCACATTTAGTCCTGCTAATATAGTATCATTTATCATAGTCCTAATGGCACAAAATAAAATTAAATATATAGAGAGATATATATTTCCCCTCTGCCTTTTGAATAGCATAAATTTTGTACTATTTATGATAATACCCTTAGCATTTGCCTATGAACAATGAAGTTTACTCATATATTTAGCAATTAAAGTATATTAATAACATTTTACTATTTTTATACAATTGTAGTTGACCACAAACTAGACTACTAAATTCTTTTGGGTACAGCAGGTTAGAATAGAATTAAAAATGGAGGCTGATCAATTTGTGTGTGGCAGAGACCTGATTATTGATAAAAAGGAAGTATTTAGGTCCAGAGAATGAACATTGGATTCATCATGTGAAAACAGAGGTAATTGGTAGTTTTGACATGAAGTAAGTATTTGTAAAATCAAGACCAATGTAAAAAGGTACTGAAACACAGCAACAGTGAGCTGGAAATTGACACTATTAAATTTAATCATATGAAAAGTTTTTCTGGCATGAATTCATTAGCAATTAGTAGCATACAAACGCAGTCTTAATCTGAAACTGACTGCACAATACAGTCCAGTGTTCTTCAAGGTGAGAAGGGAATTGATGATTCAAGTATTAAAAACTGTAGAATCAATTTATAAGGACACAAACTCACAGTTAAGGCAGTAACATTTATGGTATTAAAATTATTCCTAACATGTTGATAACTTAGTTCACATATTTATATACAAAAGAAGATGAAGGGTGCAAAATGTGTTGTAATTGAGCTTCCCAAAGGTGAGAAATCTCAGTTGTATGATTTAGGGTATTTTTCTGGGACAATTCTACTATTTTTTTCTGAGTAACAATAGATTGTTGTACCCAGATTTTACTTGGACTTTAAGTTTCCCCTGATAAACTTTTTTTTTTTTTTTGCTATATACTAATTTTACTTACACATTATTTTCAAAAATCTTATCTCTACATCTCCTTGAATGTGGATAAAGGATATTCCTAAAATCATATGTCTTCACATTAGATTAATTTAATTATAGTACAATCACATAGATTATGTAAATAATATATATGTATATAATATAAATAGCAGCAAATAAAATACACATATAAATATAAACATTTCTTGTATATAAAATTGAACATGTTGCACATACTTTTTAGGCATTTTGTTTCTTCCACTAAGAAGTTCAAATTGAAATTCATTTATTCACCAATAATAAAATTACCACATTCTTAAAATTTTTAAATTTTGAGTAGTAAGATGCAAAGAACATTTTAATGTTTTGACATAAATAAACCTATGACAGCAATTTACAATTTTGTTTCAAAATAAAATGACAAAATTTTGAGAGACAGTTCAGTGGATTATTTAGTGAGTTTAGGAGAATACTCATCACAAAAAATAAAGTACAATCAAACTAATTTTTCTTTGGCTGATGTCACCTTGAACCCATTTTTATGTTATTTATATATTGAAGCACAGTGTTTTAAATTTACCATTAAAAGGTAAAATGCCTTAACTTTTCCCTTAGCTATTATGGATCACCCTCTATACCTGCTTTTAGCAGATATCTACTTTTCAAAAAGTGAGTATTTGCACATTTGAAGCAATGTGCCACATTTCTGCTCTACTGACTAGCACTGCTTTAAATCTCTTGGATCCCATCATCTCGTGTTATGCCAAATTACATTGGCTTTTCTATGTGACAAAATATACAGTGATGGAAGGTGACAGAAGAAATGTAATGCAATATGACACATCAGAAATTTAAAGGGTAAAGAGATTAGCTATTTGGTGTCAAATTAGATAGGGAATGTCAAATCCAAAATGAATCTGGCAGTTGCTAATGGTGTGAAAGATGCAGTATTCATCCTATCTACGAAACAATGAATTCTGAACTTCATCACAACATATTTAGCTAACTCAGAGATACAGTCTGGAACATCAGAAAGTGTCTTGGAAGATCATGGGCCTGCATTGCACTTCAAGATCTTTTTATGACACTGTTTAAATGATGATTTGATTCATATGATTCTTCAACATAGAAAGCCAATATTATCAATGTCATTGATACATAGATTTTTCTGTATTTAAAAGATTATGATTTTTTAATTATGATTTTAAAAAAGAAACAATAACAGAACTGCCTTATAACATGTTATACTTGATGCTTCTGTCACAAAAACAAACAGAGAAACATTTAAAACTATTTGGATTAGGAAAAAAATAATCCTGGTGATTATAATAATACAGAATTCTGAAACTTTAGTTTGCATCTTTTGGTATATTAAATTATGAAAATTGTAATGATATAAAAGGGATTTGATTCAGGAAAAGACCAAAATCATCAGTTTCTCCTGTGCTTGGGTTTGAATTATTTGGTAACAAGTAAAAATTTCTACTTACCAGGTTTTGCCCACAATGGACACAATGATTTCCTTACTTAGGTTATATACCATATTATTCTGTTTAGAATGTTGTATTTTTGAATGTTGTTATTTAAAATTTACAATCATGAATTCTCTGTTGTGATATTTTGCAATAAAAATCATCGGAAAAATACTTCCTACTGTATAACTGACATCCTCTTTCAAGGAATAATATTATGCAAAAACAATTTTATTACATTTAAGAAAAGAGTACTTTACTTATTCATTCTCTAATTTACCTTTTCCATTACATCTTTCTCTATTATCTCTGGACTATTATATATAAACAAATGATTCCTAATGTTAACATTTAATCCTTTTTAAAGGACATGAAGACACTAAGGCTGTAGGACTAAGCTGGAGCAAACTCTAAACTATTTTAGCTTTATCTTCCTCCTTGAATTAAACTTGTGTAGTTATCTAATGTGAAGAGTTAAAAAGCAACCTAATACAAATAACAGATTGATTACCTGAAAATCAGCTATTTCTGTTTTCTATTTTTTGCTGTTCTAAATATTACCTTTTTGTTATTAGTTTTGCTTGTTTGTTTGTTTGCAACCAGGGAATTTTTGAAGAAGAAAAAAAGATATAAAGGGATCTAAGGAAAGGTAACTACTTCATGACTCTGGATGCATAATTGTTTTTCAGGCAATTAGGAAAAATTAATCAAAGATTAATGAAGGATTGTGAGAATGGGAATTTAGATAATTAGACTATTCTAATCTTTCCTCTTTTTACCTTAGGTTAAAAATATCATAATTAAAAAGGGGTATCATTGTATTACTAAAACTCTTCCCATTACTTGTGTTATGTTTGAATGCTTTCTAGAGCAATTTATGAAGCAAAGTTCACTAAAAGCAGACCAAAACTGTCATCCCAAGTGTCAAATTTAAACACTACCATAAAAAATGTAAACATCTTCAAATTGATATTTCATTCATAGCAGTAACAAATAAATTTTGTCAATTGTGGAATGTACTTTACAAATAACTCATTTTGAATCTGGGAGATTATTATGTATTTTTAACATATGTGGAAAGTACCAAAAATCACTCAGTGTTCCATTTTGCCCACCTTTTTTGCAACCTTAAGTAACACTGAAATATTATTTTACCTTTATAAAATTTTTCTGAGTTTTCCTAAATGAATTCTTCAATTACTGATACATTGTTTTGATATAGTTCAACAACCTACTCTGTTAAGATACAAATAAATTTCGCATCTATTATTTTATTTCCTAGAAATCAAATTAGATTAAATCTAGTTTTTGGACCAAATACTCCTATATGTTAAAATATTTATGATTGTGCAGTAAAAAAAGCAACAGCAAAATTTTCTTGATAAAGACCCATTCTCTTCCAATAGGACTTAGAGAAATCCTGGCATATGTTCTTCCAAGATAAAAATGTATCTCTGTGGGGGGGTGGGGGGCATGTGTGTGTGTGTGTGTGTGTGTGTGTGTGTGTGTGGTGTTACTGGAGACTGAACCAAGAGCCTTGTAAATGCTAGGCAAGTGCTCTACCACTGACCTACAAAACCAGCTCAAGAAACAGACATACTCTAATATCTATACTCAGGTTATGTCAGATTACAGGTAAACTTACTTAAAGGTCATTTGTGAAGGATGAGCATACAAACACTGGAGTATTAAATCACAGAATACTCTGAAGGTGTTTGGCTTGTGGACTTGCTTGATTTCTATGCTTCATTGATACACTAAAGGTCCCATATGATCTTTCTACTTAGAAAATACATCTATGCTTATTATGTCTTGTGGTTTTATCAATCTGTAAGGACCACCTTATCATTCACAAATCAGAAGAGAGAAAATTGGATATTGCATAAGTTCTTTGTGTATCGAGAAATTAGAGGAAAAGACAAGTTTTAGCATGTGAATGCAGTTTTTAAAATGTACCTCTGGCATAGAAAAGTTACATGCTAATTACTCTAACACTCCTTTGGTTAAAATGATCAGAAGATCATACCACAAAGGAAGGGAATTTAGGAATAAAGAGTCTAGCTTGGCTTCTACATATTTATATCCATTATAAAAAGTTATAATTAAGATCTGAAATGTTTCCCAAAACTACATATGTTGAAGGCTGGGCTCAATGCTGTGATGATCAGAGGTGAGACTTTTGAGAAGTGATAGGATCATGAAGACACTCATCTTCCTGAGAGTTATATGGATGGATTCATAAATAAAATGGACTATTGAGAGGTGATAGAAACTGTTGGAGTTAGGACCAGGCCCAAAGCAAGGAAGTCATCCAGCCAGGGATGAAAACTTATAAACTCTTAGTTAAAATATATCTTCCCTCTTCTAAGTTGATTTTCTTAAGTATTTTGTTACAGTAATACAATACCAACAAAAGGAAGAATTACTTTGAAATTCACCAATGCTATTGAATAAATGCTAAGTTATAAATTTTGATAATTACATTTTCAGTGCTTAAACAATCATCTCTGGTCTGTTTATCTCTTATACATTATACTACTAGAATATAAACATAATTAGAATGATTCAGATCAAATACCTGAGCCTGGGATAGAGATTTAAATGTTGTATGCATACAAATTCTACACTATTTATATATAAGTACTTTCTATGCAAATCGTATCAGACATCATGAGAAACATAATATTTACATATTATCTGCTTTTTATTAAATCTATTAAAATATACTGGAGTTATTCAATACAAAAATCATATTTCTTTACTGATCTTCAAACATCATAAGTGAGAAAGCCAATTATTGGCATGAAAGAATCAAAGGATGCTTTTCTTTTTATTTGGAGATAAAGGAAGCTTTTCATTATAAATACCACACAGACACTCAAAAAAAAAAATACCCACAAACAAAACAAACAAAAACAAAAATTCTCTATTTTCTAATTTCCAGGGAAGTATAAAAAAAGGATTTTCTTAGCTAGAATCCTGTTTATAGCAAAATTGACAAACTCATGGGACCTCTTTTAACACCACCATGTTTTTATTTTCTACACAAAGAATTAAAATTTAAAATCATAGCAATGCCTGAAATTTAATTTCATATACAACATAAAAATCTTAACTGAAATAGTATATTCTTCCAATTATATCATTTCAGTTTGATTCAAATTATACACTAGTTGAAAAAAACATCTTCGAAATGTTTTATAAAACATTGGATTGTTGTTCAACAGATAGTACATAATGATGTACCTCTTTTAAAATCTTTTAAGTCAAACTCAAGGCTGAATGTTTATAATGTTTCTTCACAGGCATGTCATATACTGGACATTATTCTGACTACCCAAGAGTTCCAAATATTAATCACAAATTTCTTAACTATTTTAATTTCTGATGTTTAAGGGGGTTTAAAAAATAAAGAAACCCACTGGAAAGCTTTATTTTATACAACTAAAGGAGAGGAAATTTCATAAAACAGGGTGAAAACCAATAAAGCACACCTTAGCATAATGGGAATTACTAGTGCACCCTGAGATAAAAGTGTGAAGATATATTCTTTCTATAATTCTTCCAAATCAATTTTTGTTTTTACATGAATAGTTTTATTTTTTTAAATTTGTTCTAATTAGTTATACATGGCAGCAGAATGCATTTCGATTCATTGTACACAAATGGAGCACAACTTTTCATTGCTCTCGTTTTACACGATGTAGAGTCACACCATATGTGCAGTCAAATCAACTTTTTATCGACTAATTGAAAAAGAAGATACTGAGAATAAATCCTTTACAAAATGCCAACTTTTATTTTTAGAAAAAAGAGGAGGGTTAAATTGAAATCCAGAATTAGGAGGGTTAAATTGAAATCCAGAATTAGAGTTACATTTTAGTTCACAATGTATTTTCACATATTGAAAAACTGTATGTTTTAATATGATTATAAGCAAAATAGACAAATATAGTTAGGAGATCATTTAAGGACACTGTAATAATTACAGTAGTATTTGATAGTTCTCATCCATCTGAAGTTATGACAAGTTCAAATTAAAAATAAATACGCTGATACAAATTTGGCTTAAGTTTGCTTTGAAAAGAATCTGAGTATATTTTGTGTGTTTTCTAAAATTTACAATGACAGCAGCTGCTATTTATTCATTATCAGACTATTTCAACTTGCTTTGAAAAGGTTCTTGAACAGCCTTTTTATACCATCTGCCAGTGAGATGAGAATGTTTGCCTACAAAATTATCATTTTATGCACTCATTACAAAGTGGATAGTATGTCACCCTTATCACTTGCATGAGGACATAAGAGGCTGTTAAACTAGACTATGTTGCAAATATATGTAATTTACATAATGTGGTAAAGTATAATATTTAAGATACACAAGGCTAAGATGGATTTTAAATCATTTTAATTTTCCATTATTTTGGCCAGTGTCATAATCCTAAAGGGCTTGGAGCCCTTGAAATTGATTTTGATTATAATCATTATGGTTTTACAATGAAAAGTGACTTTGTATAGGAGCATACCATCCATTGTAACTGTAAATGTAATTCCAATGGATTAGGACATACCAATACTAATTCAATCAAATAGATATTTAAAAATGTATTATACAGCATTTAGATCTGCCAATTGAATATATACTAATGGATTTTCTGTTTCCATTGTCTAAATCATGTTTATAAGGCTATGGTGAAGATGCAAAATTGGTAATTTCTGAGCAATTATTTATTTTAGGAAACCAGTAAATCAATTAAGCTACCTGACACTTTATAATCTGATGAAAAATTTATAAGCTTGTTTGTCATGAAAATAAAAAGATGTTGTCTTCAAAAATGCCACAGTCCTTCTTAAAGAGCTAATATGACTAATAGTTCACTTGTTCAGACAATGGAAGGAATATTTGAAGTTCATCCCAAGGACAATAAAGGAATATATATATATATATATTACTTGATCGTTTGTGTGTGTATATACATACACACACACACACACACACACACACACACACATATAGGCCCTTTTTTAAATGGAAAGAAATGCAAACATTAATTCTACACTTTATAAGAAAGGATTATATTTTATTATTGCTGCTAAAATTTCATTTTTTATACTAATAGTTACTGTTTAGTTGATGTTATATTCATTTAACTATGGAGAAGTTACATAAACACATTTTTCTATTATTAAGCCACTTTTGAGATATCCATAATAAGAATTGCTTCTGGCAGTTTCATTTTCAGACCAGCAATTTCAAAGCCTAGTTGTCACCAAGCAGAAGAATCTGGTGAAGCTGAATAAAATAAAGTGAGGGAAATATAAGAAATAAGTTAAGGTTCAATGTTGGGATTCAATTTATAAAGACCTAGAAAAGCCAAGTTTTGTTTATAACATTTGCACCAAGTTCTTCCTAGACTTATTCTTTTGAAATAACTTTTTTGTAATTTATGTTGAATTTCTACTTTTTACTGGAATTCAGATAGTATTGGACTAGCTAGAGCTAGTTGTGTTGTTATATTTGGTATATTTATACTCATAAAAATGTTAGAAGGAATGGAGTTATATTATCTTTTATCATCTGTTTTTAGATCAACTTTTGTGATCAAATAAAATCTTATAAAATACATTTGTATCCTGAATTTTTGTTTCCAGAGTAAATGTTATGTAATTTATGAATAATGTATTATGTACTTTATAGATAACTTATATGACTTTATATTAATTACATTTTGCTGCATAGTTGTTTAGTTAGCTGGTTATACTGATTATAATGTATTCAATAGAATAATATAACTCAAAGGACCTTTTCTAATACTTTAAAAATGTGTTTATTATTAATAGACATGAAATGAACACACATTGCTATATCAAGTGACTTCCTATATACTAGAAATATAAATACTTTAAAAATGACAAATATAAAATGTTTATATTTAATTTTTATGGCAGAATTTATGTAAGAATAAAATGTGACATATTTAAATACAGTTATATTTAATAACATAATATTAGACTACTCCCAGTAATAGTAGTTCTTTCTTGGAGGGGTCAGTTCACTGGCATTGTCAGAATAATAGCACCATTGCTTAAGATATTATCAAAATCCTCAAACAAACAAAAATGTAGAGCTAAGGTTACTGTTATTGCATCTATTCTATTGCATTGTATTCTATGTTAAAATGTCACTGCTAGCACTTTCTTTTTGGGGAGAAATATTGTAGTATATATATCCACCATAAAATCAAAAATTTTGAATATTTATATTACTATTAATTAGTTTTATGTGTTGTGTATTGTTTCTAAGTATTGTTTATTTCAATTGTGAATACATTTTGGTTTTTAGATATATGAAGCTTAAACTGTAAACTGATGCATATTATGTATTATGGGTTGTTCAGCTTGCATTTCCTCTCCATGTACCTTGAGTTATTCTGCTTTCCTTATACATTCATGTACTATTTTTTAATTTATTTCATTATGTGTTCATTTCAACTCAAGAAGAGGTGAGAGCATGAATGCAGAAATAGTATACTATACCATAGGAAAGCTTAGCTGCACATTTATTTAACTTCAGTCTCCTGAGTTGCATTTTCATAATATTGGCAGTTCTCTTTGCCATTGTGCTGCACCACACCGAGTGTGCTGACCCTGCTGTGAAAGACCTTCTGTTATCAAAAACTGATGCTAAATCCAAGCTGTTAGCAGCAGCTTTTTATGTAAGTGCAGTGGATTGAACAAACAGTCTCAGTGCCCTAGAGTCATGGAAAGGTCAGAAATTGCACTGACCATTAAATGATATCTATTAATTTTGCTCTGGAGAACAAGCTGCCAGTTAGGCGGTGATAGAGATAATTGCTTTGACTGTGAAGCCATTAAGCAAGTTTTAAGGAATTTGAACAGTGTAAAGTATGATAATGCCTACTTAATGCTTTAAGGTAAACATTAGAGTTCAAGTGAGAAGGCATGTGTGTGTGTGTATGTGCACACGCGTGTGTACTTCTCCTATGAAACAAACTCCTAGAAAATGCAAGTTTTACTGCCTTAGTCTGTTTTCTGTTGCTACAGCAGAATCCCTGGTGATAGGTGAAAAATAAGGTTTTTGTTAGCTCATGGTTGTAAAGAAAGGAAAGTCCAAGACCATTAGCATCTGTTAAGCTTCTGGTGAAGTCCTCATGCTGCACTATAATATGGCAGAAAAGTGGAAGGGCAAGTAGGTACATGAGGAGTAGAGAAAACAAGAATGGTGGTCTAAATAACCTGCTTTTTAGAATACTAGTTCAGTCCCACAAGGAGTTCATTAATCTTTCTTAAACATCTTATCACCTTTTAAAGGTCCCAACTACCTCTCAACAGTACCACCCTGAAGACCACATTTGGACTTGAGCTCTGGAGTGGACAAATCTTAGTTCCCAGCACTGGAAGTATTTGGATTGATTTTTGTCAGAAACAATTTTGGTTGGGTTTTCAAAGGATGGAATGAGGACTTGAAAACAATGTCAACTTACTGAAAGCACTCATTTCTTAATTTGATGAATCTTTTTGTGATAAAACAAAATATCTTGAGAAAAATATAGATAACTGAAATTTTTTAGGCAGAACAACTCTTGCACTTTAGAATGTACACATTCTTTCGGAGTATTATGACAGAGTTGTTAACAGCAAAGACAGCCCATAATTGAGCCTAGTCCACAGTAATGAGAAAATATAGGAATATATACATAGTGGAGTACATCAATATCTTTAAGATGGATTTGGAAGCTCACTTCCATTGAAAAATAGGAATTAACACCACCATCTCCTAAAAACATAATATTATAGATGTTGCTAGTCTGCATAAAGATTATTTATAGGCATATGTATTTTCTTGTGTGATTATGAATTCTAAAACTGAAACTGATACTGAGTCTTTATGCTCTAGTGTTTAATATAGTAAAGTATAAAGACAAACACAAGCCAACCCCATTATAGACCATTCTTTGAAAAGATAATGTATAAAAAAGGAAGAAGAAAATATAATGATAACATGATCATGTAACATTCTACCCTTGACTTGATCAATCATTCTTGCCTAAAGAAGTCTCAGGTAAGTGAGAACTGAAAGTTGAAAAGCAGAGGAAAGTGCATTAGAAGCCTTATATATTCTGAAATAATTTGAGGAGTATTAGAGTTAGTTCTTCTTTGTAGGTCTTGTAGAACTTGGCTGAGAATCCATTATTCCATGAAATAGAAAGATAAGGAACCCTTTCAAACTCATTCTATGAGGCTAGTATCACCTTGATTCCAAAACCAGACAGAGACACGTCAAAAAAGGAAAATTTCAGACCAATATCCCTGATGAATATAGATGCAAAAATTCTCAATAAAATTTTGGCAAATCGCATACAAAAGCACATTAAAAAAATAGTACACCATGATCAAGTGGGGTTCATTCCAGGGATGCAAGGTTGGTTCAACATACGGAAATCAATACATGTAATCCATCACATCAATAGACTTAAAGATAAGAATCACATGATTCTATCAATTGATGCAGAGAAAGCATTCGGCAAAATACAGCACCCTTTCATGTTCAAAATACTAGAGAAACTAGGTATAGCAGGAACATACCTCAACATGGTTAAAGCAATATATGCTCAGCCAAAGGCCAACATCATCCTAAATGGAGAAAAATTGGGAGCATTCCCTCTAAAAATGGGAACAAGACAGGGATGCCCTCTCTCATCACTCTTATTCAATATAGTCCTTGAAACTCTAGCCAGAACAATCAGACAGATGAAGGAAATTAAAGGGATACGAATAGGAAAAGAAGAACTCAAACTATCATTATTTGCAGATGACATGATCCTATACTTAGAGGATCCAAAGAGTTCCACCAGAAAACTTCTAGAACTGACAAATGAATTCAGCAAAGTTGCAGGATATAAAATATATATCCATAAATCAAATGCATTTCTATACTCAGCAATGAGTCCTCTGAAAGAGAATTCAGAAAAACCACTCCATTAGCAATAGCCTCC
>PVHX01016576.1:0-42834 GCA_004024805.1 Geosciurus inauris | reverse complement strand
CACTACAATACAGCAGTCACCTCAATGTTTATAGCAGCACAATTCACAATTGCAAAACTATGGAAGCAACCCAGATGCCCTTCAATAGATGAATGGATAAAGAAACTGTGGTACATATACACAATGGAATATTATTCAGCAATAAGAGAGAATAAAATTATGGCATTTGTAGGCAAATGGATGGAATTGGAGAACACTAGCTTAGTGAAGTAAACCAATCCCAAAAAACTAAATGCCAAATGTTCTCTCTGATTAGTGGATAAGAATTCATAAGTGGGGGTGGGAACGGGAAACATAGGAGAAATGCAGGAACTCTAAACGTGGTTGGGGGAGGTGGGAGGAAGGAAAGGGGAATGGGCATAGTAATGATGGTTATTTGAAATGGTCATTACTACCCCTGGCACATCTATGAAGACTCTAATGGTGTGACTTTATCTGGTTTGCAATCAGAGAAATGGAAAAACTGAGCTCTGGTTATGTACTATGGCTTGAAATGCATTTAAATAAAATAACTAAATTTTAAAAAAAAGAAAGAAATTATATTGCAATTATGTTAATTTACATTAATATAATAATTATATTAATTTAATTATAGTAACATTAACTTTGAATCAAGCTTCTAGAACAGTGCTGAACTACAACAGTTGGTAAATAAACATTTTTACACAGCCACTTAAATACAGTGTTTATTGAAATGCCCATTGTCTCAAGTATTGATGGAGATGTATAAACTGAGAAATAGTTATCAAATACTTGGCCAGGGTTATGGACTTAGGGACTTTGGGTTGTAAGAACTAGCTTAGGCAAAACAGAAGTACTGGTGTACCTAACAAAAATAGCTCAATGGTAGACCTGATTTCTAATATCACTGGTTCTTCAAAAATTTCCCTTTGGTTTTCAGCTCTGAATTTTTTTAAATTGGCGGTATTCTGAGGCAGGCTTTTTCTATCTGGCTGCAAATCTGCAAAGTCTGCCACTACCAGATCTCAGACTAGTTTATCAGCTTAAAAACTACTTGAAAGAATACACCTTTCCCAGATGTGATGTTATTCTGTAAATATTCATTCTCTTTCCTTCAACTTCCATGAAAACTTTTGATGTTAGAATTGGCCATGTGATTTGCATGAGCCGATGGACTGATAGCAGACAGGACATAAGGTGGTGCCGAAACCCTTTATGGGATTTATCTCTTACACTTTGCTTTCATCATTAGAAGACTGTGTTTGAGTTGAGTAGTCACTAGCCTGGGAAAGCTAGAAGATAACATAGAGCAGAGCTAGGGCCACTTCCAGCCAAATTCAGACTTGGACAACCAAATTTCAGCCAATCTTAGAATGTATGAAAGAGGGAGAAATACCGACTGTGGTCTGCAACTAGGGAAGTTTCTCAGAATACGTGACCCACAGCTAACCAATGACCAGATTTCTCAGGCTTCAATCCCGTTAGCACCTGTCAGTGGTTCTCCCAGTGTGTTCACCAGCATCACCTAAAAACAAAAGCAGCCTCACCTAGAACCTGTTAAAAATGATCAGGTCCAGGGGTTGGGGTGTGGCTCAATGGTAGAGCGCTTGCCAAGCATGCATGAGGCATTGGGTTCGATTCTCAGCACTACATATAAATAAATGAATAAAATAAAGGTCCATTGACAACTGAAAAATATTTTTTAAAAAAATGATCAGGTCCCAGCCCAGACCTACAAAGCCATAAAACCCAAGGGAGGTACAAGCAATTTTTGTCTTAACAAGCCCTCCAAGTGGTTCTGGTTCACTGTAAAATTTGAAACCCACGGACCTAGATCATATACCCATTCTTAAATTATAGTGGCTGAATAGCCTGGCCTGGTGCAATAGCTCAGCAACATCAAAATAATTTAATCTGCTGGTGAAAAGCCCAAGAATGTACACTTCTAACAAGTTCCCGGGTGATGCTGATGCTGTTGCTCTGAATACGCTTTCAGAACCACCGCTCTAGGCTAAGGGTCTGACAGGAGTGGTTCCCCATTGGGAAATCAACATCCTATTGAAAAAACAGGGAAACAAAATAAGTAGGATGCCGGGCAAGGAACAAATATCAGTCACTGCTGTCAATCATTCTTATTGAGAGAAAAAAGTTCTAATGGAAGAGATCAAACAACCATTAACATTCTCCAACAATTCTGCAGGGACAGGGAAATATGAAGTGAAAAGAGAAATCTCATCTGTCATTCAGTTCATGAAATTGATTGAGACATGGACTGATATTTTTGTCTCTTCCATTTTACCAAAACTCAATACAGATCTGAGGAATCAAATAAAAGACAGCAGTTTTTGCTATAGAAAGCTATGTATCATTTTAAAATGTGATGTGAGTTGTCACACTAATCTTTCTTAGTACAATTCACTGAAGATAAATATAGTGTTTAAGAAGACAGTGTCTATGTATCACACAATTGAATCATTCTGATCCAGTTTGGTGAACCAAAACAGGAACCTATAGTTTTGAGAGATCCAAAATAAGAAATAGAACCACGGCCCCTGATTATTGATACATTATTTTAAATCTATTTTTGAAGTCTGGAAATCAAAGAATTTGAGGCCTCAGATTGAGACAACAGACCACATTTTACCCTGAAGCATGTCTAATTCTTATGAAACTTTTGTTAAAATCATCACCATATTTGAAAATTTTCAACTTTTCCTGATAAGTTTGAAGATCTAGCAACACATGACGTGCATGAAAGTCTATGTTCCCTCATGGGCAGTCAGAGGTGAGTAATCACTGCCGGGGAAGAGGCAGGTACTCGTACTCCCCCAATTTGACAGGCCTCTTCACTCTTTTCCAGGACCCACCTGGGTCCTGTAGGCATTTGGGTTTGTCAACCCTCATCTCAACCAACTCCCTCATTTTGTCAATACAAACACTGAGGTTCCCAGTGGTGACCAATTTTAATTCACATCATCTTGGTAGGGCAGGCCAAGTTGGTGATGTGAGACTTCCATGGTTCTAGAATGCAATTTCTCCTAGAGATGTTTATTCAACATGGAAAAGGGGCTTGTGAAAGTTTGCCATTCACATTCTACTTAGTCAATACTGAGGTAGCAATAACATCAGTATGTGAGTAATTTTAGCAGCCTCAAGAATAAATCCATGCATTGTGTAAGAAATAATAGAGAACAAGTTTAATGTGAAAGGAACCTTATTTGAATTGTGTACTCTAGGTATTTTCAACTCCTCTGGCTACAAAGTGATTTTTTTCATAAAAAGGAATATGTTATACCTTATACCCATAAGGATGATTACTATCACAAAAATAGAAAATAAGTATTGGAAAAGAGATAGAGAAGTTGGAATTATTGTGCACTATGGGTGGGAACATAAAATGGTGTAGCCACTGTATAACCGTATGGGAGTTCCTGGCGCACACCTGTGATCCCAGAAGCTCAGGAGGCTGAGGCAGGAGGATTGCGAGTACAAAGCCAGCCTCAGCAACTTAGTGAGGCCCTAAACAACTCAGCAAGACTCTGTCTCTAAATAAAATACAAAAAAATGGTTCAGTGGTTGAGTACCTCTGGGTACAATTCCTGGTACCTAAAAGAGAGAGAGAGAGAGCGCAAAAAGAAAAGAAGAAGAAATAGGATTACCACATGGTCCAGGTAATATAGACATACATAGAATTCTAGATATATATCCTAGAATTAAAAGCAGAATATCATTTCAATCATGTTCAGATCAGGACTATTTATAGTAGCCAAAACATACAAACCTAAATGCCCAGTAACAGCGTTGTGACACTTTTGAAATAAATCACCAGGTCAATCTTGAAGCAGGGCATGGAACTTTATTCACTGGAGGGTCAAAAGGGCAGTAAGTAAGTTGCCTCTGCAACCTTCGACCCTTTGTAGAAGGTAGGGTACATTTTACAGCCAAAAATTGCAAGCTATTGGTAAGTCAAAACCATAGCAACATTGGAAGTGGGTCAGAATGAACCAGGTCAGGGTACAGTACACTGCCCAAGAAAAATGAGAATTAAAAAGAGAATATCTTATAAAAGCATTTCTTAATAATACATGGTATAAGAATAACAGAAACATTTTTTAGCTGTTGTGCATTGCCAAACAGGTGTGCTTAACAAGAGGTGGGTTACAGAGGTGGGGTTTTCACTCAGGAGAAACATTTCTTATATGAAATGGAGTCTCAGGGTAAAATGGAGTTTGTCTGGTCAAGGCACATATAATTTGGCCCATAACCACAGGTGAATGGGTTTTCAAAATGTGGTATGTGGTGTCTCCCTGTGTGTGTGTGAATATTATTCAGCCTTAAAGAGGAAGGAAATTTTGATACATGTCACAACAGAGATAAACCCTGAGTACATAATATCATGTGAAATAAGTCAATCATAAAATGATATATACTGTATGATTCCTTTTCTGTGAGGTATTTAGAATAGTCAAACTCATAGAAACAGAAAGTAGGACAGTGGTGACTGTGGGCTGGGTGAGGAGTAAATGGGTAATTATTGTTTAATGGGTATAGAGTTTGAATTTTGGAAGACAAAAAATTCTGGAGATGGGTTATATAACAGTGTGAATATATTTAACACCATTGAATTGTTCAGTTAAAATAGTAAATATTAGGTTATTTTTACCATAATAAAAATAATTTTTAAAAGGGAATATATTAGTCAAGGCTGTTAAATTTGGGGAGATCTGGTGTGATTATTTCAAAGGTCAGAATTGTGGGACCTAAAAATTTAATAGAAAGCACTTGTGTCTCATCCTGCAGAGACTGATGGAACATTCTGGATATTTCTTGAGGAGACCTCTCTCTCACATGACATAACTGAGCAAGTTCAAACACAAGGTCAGATTCAAAAATTCCTCTTGGAGCAACAAACAATGCAATGCTCTCTCTAGCTGGAACTGGTAAGTTTTTAGATGAGCATTGTATCTCACTTCTAAAACTACAACAAAAATTATTGCATGTAATGCTTCAAACTTATTCTAAAAATAATGTGTTGAAAAGGGAGATTTGATTGTTATGATTAATAAAAGTCAAATATGGAAAGGATAGAAAGTCTCTTTTATGATACTTCACTCATCCTTATCTTTGGGATTCCTAATATAGCTTTTGAATTTTAATAATCTTCTTGGTATAGATTAATTCCTCCTGTTTACAAATCCTAGAGATCATTATTCCTGGAATTAGGCTCATATTGGAATTGGTTTGTCTCCATGGGGTCATCCATTGCTGGGGAAATGGGTCAATGCCCCAGAAAACAGTCCTAATGCAGAATGCCCTCCAATGGTTTTGCAAAGGTTGGTCTTTGTTCTTCTGCTGGATAAAGCTATCTGCATGCTGCTAGTGTGGGTATCACTCTGCCTCACCAGCTTTCCACCCCATCTTGGTTCTCTCAAGACTGCCAAGGAAAGAACCACTCTGCCAAGTGCTCCAAATGTAACTCCACAGGCTGAATTTGGTTGGCTGGAGAAGTTTCCTTTGGCTGCACTCTGTGGGTGTCGCTCACAGCCTCTCTTCACTGTGGATGCTCTTCAGCTATAAATAGTAAATGTTCAGTCCTATGAAATGGAAACTGGAAGCTGTCCAGGAAACAGATTAGCCTAGTACTCCAGGGGAGGCCATCCCTGAAATGCAAAGTACAGACACTACTTACAGCATTAGGAGGGAGCCATCTTTGTCATTCCTTTGTTGAAGCTAAGTTGCACCAACAAGAATTATCATGATGTCAATACTCTTGCAAGTGAGTGGTGTGCAGGGTGGTTGGGGGAGAGGAATTAAAAACAATGAGGCCATTCTTTGCTTTCAAGAAGTTTATAATTTAGTCAAGGAGATAAATGCTATTTACATGATCCCAGTAAATACATGACAGCGTATAATCAAGTGCCAAATGTTGTGGTGTCTGCTCTATTTATTAAGAGAATTTAAAGAAGGAAAAGATCAAGGCTGTTGAGAAGGATTTGTTTCATGAACTTGATATGGTTCCCCATGGACTTTGAAAAAAAGATGGAATATGATATACAAAAATAATCAGAGTGGACCACCCATATCCTCTAGCCTGGATTCTACAATTAATATTTCCTATATTTTCTTTACCACATATCTGTCCATCCTGTAATCATCCATCAATCCATCTTGTTTTCTAAAATATTTAAGATAGGGGCTGGGGTTATGGCGCAGTGGTAGCGTGCTTGCCTAGCACGCGTGAGGCACTGGGTTCGATCCTCAGCACCACATAAAAATAAAATAAAGATATTCTGTCCACCTACAACTAAAAAATAAATATTTTAAAAATAAATAAATAAAATAAAATATTTAAGATAAATGACTGACAGTATATCTCACCCCTAAAAATCTCCAATATGAATACCATAAACTAGAATTTAATATGTTCATAATTTTGAGGGGAAAAGTTACATGAAAGGAAACGAACAAAACTTGGGTGTGCTCTTTCGTAAATTTTGACAAATGCTGGTGCCTATTTAATGCAATCTCCCCTTTCAATATATCACTATAATCACCCCAGAAATAGTGCTTTTGCTCCTTTTCTGTGAATTTCCACCTCTAGCCTCCTCAAGGTGACCACTGCCTTAAATCTTTATCCACAAATTAGTTTTGCCTATTTTAGAGCATCATATAAATGGACTGGAAAAAAATCTTCAGAGTAAGGCTTTTTAAATTCAGCATGGTTTTTGACACCCGTTCAAGTTTTTCATGAATCAGTCGTTCCTTTCTTTTCAGTGCTGAGTGGCATTACGTTGGATAAATACACCATATTTTGTTCATCTGTTCTTCTGTTCATAATCACTTTAGTGGCTTCCAGGGTGGGGTTATTATGAACAAAATTTCTGTAAATATTTGTATATACATCTTATCATTTTCCTTATGTAAGCACCTAGGAGCAGAGTTACTGAGTCAAAGTAAATTATACATATATCTTCATTTTATAAGAAACTAGTGGACCTGTACTCAAATTGATTGTTCTTTTTTATACTCCTACCAACAGTGCAGGAAAGTTCTGTCTGTTCTACACCCTCACTGTTAGGGTTTAGATGTGAGGTGTCTCTCAAAAATCTCATGTGTGAAAGATGTGAGAATTTTCAGAGTTGAAATGATTAAGTTATGAAGAGCCTTAACCTAATCAGTGCACTAATCCACTGGTATGGATTAACAGGGTGGTAACTACAGGCAGGGCATGTCTGGAAGAGATAGGTGGCTAGAGGTGTGCCTTTGGGTTTACATTTTGTCCCTGGTAAGTGGAGATCTCTGCTTCCTGATAGTCATGATGTGCTGATTCACTTGGGCTCAGAAGGAGCCTCTGAAACCATGAGCCCCAAATAATCTTTTCCTCCCCTACATTGTTTTCTTCAGGTCTTTGGTCACAACAAAATCTAAAACATTCACCAACATTTGGAGTTATCAGTCTTTTCTTCTTAATGATGTTGTTAGATTCTGGGAACAAAAATAAGGAGAAGGGAAAAATAACTTTAGAGCCTATACTAGCACCTCATTTGAAAGAGAGAATAGAGAAAGAATAAAACCACATGATAGTCTGTGACAAGTCTTAGTGGTTTGTTTTTAAATTAAATTTTGAGCTGTAAAGCTTCCATAGATACTCATTAAAATTATACTTGTGTTTGAGAGGATGCTGAGGAAGGCATGTCATGGAAATACTCAGTCCCATAATTTGTATCTTTTTGCTTCAAAACAAAATGCCAGAGAGACCTTTGTAAAGAACTGTTTACAAAATTGCATCTCAACAGAGAGCCGTGGAAAAACAAAATGAGATTCAGATCTTAGGAATCATTACTCTTTTATGTTTTATGCAATTATTGTCAAAGTTTTAGAATTCAGTGAAATGACAAAATATAAAATTAAACTGAATTTTTATATTATTTTTCATTGAAAATAGACCAAACAAGACTGCATGATGATGATCATTATGTACTGTGTAAATAGTTGGTTTTTTTTTTTCATCTTAGACAAATGCAGGTAAGGATTTCTCTAATAATACAGAGTTAACCTAGAAGAAATGGCCCTATTTTCTTGATACTGGTGATTTTTCTAAGAAAACATTTTTTTAACATAAGTATTTTTTCTTAAATTTTAGTACACTATCTCTGTTTTCAAAGAGATATTGAAAATTCCAAATTCCAGGAAGAGCAAATCACCCATCCTAGTATTTGGGGGCTTCTCAAGTTTGCTTTTTGGTAAGATTCCCACTACAATTACAGCATCTGCTCTGCACAGTCAGACTCAGTAGGGTGAGATGAAGCCCCAGAGTCAGTCTGTTTTACTTCTAAACGAGCACCCCAGGTTAATTCTTACCCTTGCACACTCTTCCTTGCAAAGAACCCCCTGCTGGGATGTGGGCAACACATCTGGATTTTGCAGGTCTATTGTGCTCCCCTTCCACTACTCCACCCCAGGACTGAGCAGGTCATTAGGTCCCCATGGGGTTTTCTTCTCTTATTTTAAAAATTAGGAGGAGCATTAGTATCTAGAAATTTAAGTCTGGTCTTTCCACTCCCACCAAAACCCCTCCAGTAGCCGCATATGGATATAGAATGCAGCCAGAGGTCTTGCTGTGGGCTGCCAGGCCGACAGGATGGGCCCAGTATTCTCCATGTGTCCTCCATCCCCTCTGAGGTAGCCATAGTAGTCTGCAGTCCTCACACACAGCAAGCTCACCTTTAATGCGAGATTTTCGTGGTCATCCTCCGTTTGTCCAGAAAGACCTTCCCAGGTGTCTGAATGTCTTGCTCCTCACTTCCTTTGAGTCCTTGTTCCCATGTTTCCTCCCCAAAGGGCCCTGCCCCAACCTCCAGACACAAACCACACCCACAGCAGAGTCCCATCTTTCTTCTGGTTCTCTTCTTCCCACCCTGTCTTATTCCCTAGAATGTATCACTCTCTGGCATTCCACAGTAAATCAGTTATTTATTTATGTTAATGATTTTGCTGGAGTTTACACTTCATGAGGGCTATGTATTTTATTTAATATAACTTGAGAATCTCAGACAATACCTGGCCCATAACATTTTTGTACATTAATAATAATACTCAAGGCCTTTAGAGATTCTAAATTAGTAGTTGAGATGATCAGTTAATGCTAGAAAAATCTGTTTAGTAACTAAATCCTTCATGTAATTATTTTCATAATTTCAATATTAGATAAAAGAATTCAAAATTTTATGCTTCTCCATTGAGTCGCTCTTGCCTTTACTCATTTCAGCAATTGTAAAAGCACCCCTGGGTTTAATCCCCAGTACCACAAAAAAAAAAAAATCTAGTTATTGACATTAATCTGAAGTTCTTCCCACCTTCTTTAACAATAAAATGTAACACAAATAAGACAGTGAAAAGGGAAAGCTGAGTTGAATGATATTTATTTTATTTGTTTTCAAAAGCTACAGCTTGCTCCAAGTCTGTTTTTCCATTATTTTCTTTTGTTTATCAGGAATAAATGTCCCAAGTTTAAACTCATCAGACAAATATGCAGAATTCCAGTGTCTAAGACAAAGAATTAGGAAAGACTTTTTCTGTTTCATTGAATATAAGTACTACCACAGTACTTCTTATTCCACAAACTTGACACATACAAGTGGACATTGTCCATGGTGTAAACAGCAGGATCAAGAAGAGGGATGATCACTTCCATCATTTGAAGACTATGTGCTCCACACTGCTCTGAGCACTGATCTGCACTTCAAGACCACCTTTATGTATCAAGTTTATTGTGCCATGGGGTACCCAGATTAAACATTTCTACGTGGGTGTTTCTAGATGAGATTGGCATTTGAATTGGTGGACTCAGTCAAGCAGATGCCCTCCCCAAAGTGGGTGGCATCATCCAGTCCACTGAGCGCCTCGACAGAATGAAAAGGCAGAGTAAGGAAATTATCCCTTTTGCTCTCTGCTTGCTTATGTGAATTGGAACCTCAGTCTTCTGTCCTCAGTCTGGGATTCACACCATCAGGTTCCCTGGTCCTCAAGTCTTCCGATTCATTTGGGTCTCCATCCTGCAGATGACAGATCACGAGACTTCTCCACCTCCACAACTACATGAGCCAATTCCTCACAATAAATCTCTCTTGCCCTTCCTGCTTCCTTCCCTCTCTCAGTATGGGTATGTATGTATCTTGTTTTTTTTTTCTCTTTCTCATTATACATATATATGTATATATACATATATTTACATACGTATATACATGTATATAGATGTATGTGTGTATACATGTATACATATATACATATCTATATATTCCCCCCCCAGAACCCTGACAAATACACCTATAGACATACAATAGTCATATAAGTATAAAAATGGTTAGAAAAGGGACTAATAAAAATAATGTGAAAGTAACTTCCCAGTAATGAAACATAGCAGAGCTATTCCGAATGCATAAAAAATAATGCATTTTAAAAGGTTGATATCTGTGATTTATTTGCATTTATAATTACAGCTAAATGTGTCTCAGTACTTAATTGCTCTCTGCATTTACTTTAAAAAAAAAAAGAAATAATAACATCCCAGCAAAATGCCCTATTTCTGTGTCACTTCATTGCAGTCCACTGTCTCCAATCCATTGCCCTTTAGATTAAGCATTTTACCTGAGTTACATTTAAAAACAAGATTTAAAAACCCTGGATAGCAATTTACTATAAAGACTATTTACAAAGGAAGAATATAGAACCTAAAAGCTCAGTTTCAAAGAAGTAATTCAATTATTTAGTTTGAAATAAATCTCCAGAAACAATTGGTAATGGCAATAAGAACATAGAAACCCTAATTTAGAAAAAAAAAATTTGACATCCTGTAGTCCTGCTGATACTTTTTAAAATCCACCTCTGTGATAAATTGCCATTCTTTATATAGCAACATACCAAAAAATCACAGATGATGACCAGTCTCTAAACAAGAATAACATGTTTTCAATCACAGAAGCCTGGAGCTAGAGATGACCTCAATGCTTTCAGCAGATAAATGGCTATCTACAAAAAAACAGATGGCTGCTTGTTTAATTTATAAGCATTTCCAGAGATGAAGCATTTGAATTGAACACAAAGGAGTAAAATGTTAAATACTGGATAGAAAATACATTTTAGCAACATCACAAATTCAACCAAAGCCTTTATATTTTATAAATTTCAATTTATATGTTTCTACTAGACTCACTAACAAAGTTTCATATAAAATCCATTGAATCAAAGCTAGTACAAATCTCATATAAAGAGGACGCCAGTAGTGAACCAAAATCCAACCCATTTTCATTGAGTTGTAATCCTGCCTAGCTCAGAAAGAAAACCCAACCCCTCCTCATCAATGTGTATAAAAGCCCCATGGTCAGAAGAGCCCACTGCCCTGTGAAACCATTGCCATGAGTTTGCTTGTTTCTGACACAATGTGAATTACTGCTCAAATAAGGTCCATCTCAGTCCACCAACATGGCAGTAGACTGGGGTAGTGGAAGGGAGCACAGGAACTATTTCAGGACCTCCAACCCAACCAGAGTACATGAAATCACACACCAGTGACTTTACAGGGATTTAAATCCCTGAAGAGTCAAATCATCCCATCATTTGCATTATTACTGCTTAGAGAAGAACCAAACACAGGGGCCCTGTCTGTAAGCATGCTAGCCATCTCTTTGAAGAACTAAATAAGCAGGCATCTTCAGTTCTCTCTGTATTGGCAGAGTGTCTTCTATTTATATTCTGAGTATATTTGGAGAAAACTACTATTCATTTCTTCCTTTACCAAACACACCCTAGTAGCCTAAGGAACAAAGAATGCTCTTTGTTTTAATACAATGACTGTAGTCAAAATAGCTCAGTTCATTTTGAACAGTCTCTAGTATAAACTAATAAAAGAACTAACAGTAATATCTCATCTTTTCTCCTCTTTAGAGTCAGAATATCCCACTACCACAGAAGTTCAATCACCAATTTCAGTTAGGCAAGTCATCCTCAGATAAATTCAAGATGTTCTGCCACTTAAATAATCAGATGTGGTTAAGTAGTAGTTTTTGAAAATAAAATGTTTTTTCCTACCACAGGCAACAGTCATCCAGAAAGCAGGACCACTGCAAAGATCAGAACAAGATCATTATTGTCAAGTTTGAAATTGAAGATTATTCCAGTAAAATAGCATCTGTAGGAGAAATTCCTTATATGGCATTGCATATTAATGCATTACAAAAATATCCCCAAATCATCCTGTCTTCTCACATTTATTACCCGTTCCTTATTATCTGCTCTAATGTATTAGCCGTAGCTCAAAGGATCTTTCTAAAACTTAAAAACTTACAAATCAGACTCCTCTGTTCTGTCCACAAAACCTTTTGTAATCTGGCTGAGCTTCTGCAGGGCTACAGTGTTCCCATCCTCTGTGCCACAGAGAATGGCCCTACCTTCCTTCTTGAAGACTCTTCTTCTTGGTGGTTCCCTCCCAGTGCTAATCATAATACTAACTACAATCTACATTTTGGTTATGATTATTTTATATTTTTATTTGGTTGTCTTTCTTTATTCCAGATACAAAACCTGACTGTCTCCAGCACCTATGGGTACCTTAGATTGATGCTCAGTAGGTATTGATAATATATCCATAAATAAATAAATGAATGAAAAGAATTACTCTCAAAAAGAATCACACACACATACAGAGTGTTTTAAGCTTACAGTAAATAAACCTTTTCAAACTACTGCATCACTGAGTTAAGAACTTTAAATATGCTGCTCACTTTATGCTGAGCAACTTGGCTCCACCTCTGAAAGGTTCCACCGCCTCCCAGTAATGCCACCAGGGACCACGCCTTCAACACATGGGCCTTTGGTGGAAAATCCCAGATCCAAACTATAGCAGAGGGCAAAAGTAGAAACTTCAATGCCTTTTAAGAGCTAACTTTGGAAGTCATATAGCATCTCCACCATTTTCTATTAGTGAAATCAAGACATAGAACAACCTGGATTCAAGAATATGGAAAAGACTCCATGCCTTGATATAGGAGGGGCTTCAAAGAACCTCTGGACATAGTGAATCCACTGTAGTTGCCTTTTACTCTTTTGGAAACTTGCTGTTAGAATTCTCTGGATTAACTCCCAGTGTCTCCAAACTGTGTCCTCATTGGCTTAGAAAATGGATCTTGGAGTTCCCTATCATGTGGTCATGTGTTCAACCCTCAAGAATGCACTCGAGTTGTTTATAATCATTATTCACTCCTTCTGAACAGGCTCACTTTCAGTCAGCACTTCTGGAAAATTCAGATAGCAGGAAATGGGGAATGGGGCATGGATGGATGGTGAGGGACCATAAAGTATTAAACACATCTGAATCCCTAAGGAAATACTGAAGCACAGCTTCTCAAAATGACAGCACTTACCCTGGGTAGGTGCCATCAGCAGCCTCATGTCCTGTGGAACTTCAGAGACTGAGAATCCCTTAGCTAGTTTGTAGGGGCATCAACATTCTTTTTTGAGTAGCCACCTCAACAAATTCCCACATGCTTGTTTATTAAAAACATATCTGCTTACTAGTTCATTTGGTGTCTTTTAATTAATTACATGGCTTTTGTAGCAACCATAAACTTTCAAACACACAAAATGTTTTTCTGATTGACTTGGGTTTTTTTCTGGCTAGTCTCTTTCATTCCACAGGTGGTAATTAATAATAAAATGAAATAATCTAGATGTATTTTCAACTTGGATGGCAGAAAGAGTGACAAATTATTCATGTAAAGATCAATCAGACATCCAGATCAGGGTGCTCTCAAATGATAGACTCTACCCAGCTTCTAATTAATTCTATGTCCTTGGGCTTATTTTTACGTGCCTAGTTTAGCAATTAGCATGTAGGGAGGAATTAAACAAATGCTTGTTTTTTAAAAATGCATGAACAAAACTTGTATTAATATGCCATACATTTCATCCTGCCTCCATAATTTGAGGACTAGCCTGAAAGAGACCATCTCCAAGATTCTATGAATATACATCCCATTAAATCCTCTCATGACCCATTTATTCGACAAACATTTACTGGATGCCTGCTCTGTGACAGGCACTCTTCTTGGTATGAAGCAAACAGATCAAGCTTCCATTCCTTAGGAATGGAGAGGCACACAATTAATAAAGAAATAAAAACGCTATATAATGACAAGTGGACATGTACGAGGAAGAAAAATAAAACAAGGGGAGGAAACAGGGAGTGGCAGGGCAGCTGCATTTGATAGTGAAGTTCTCTCTGAAGTGGAGCAGATCCCTGAAGGAAGTGCGTGAGCAATAGGGCCTGTGTCTTCGGATCCCTTTGGTATAGATGTGGTTCTGAGAGGCAATGATGTGGCCAGGATCCTTGCATTAGTCAGCTCAGGTTGCCATAACAAAGTACCACAGACTGGGTGGCTTACACAACAGAAATATTTCACACAGTTCTGGAAGCTACAAAGCCATTATCGTTTTAAGGTCTCACTGCGTGGGTCCGCTTGTCGAGTTGGGGTCCTGAGAGACGAAGAGGGGTCTTCGGGGAAGATGAAATGGTGTCTCCCAGGACAGGGGTGATGGCCTGCGGGGTCACTCCACCCAGACCTGGGGTGTAGGTAAAAAACTGCTCTGCCAGAGCAAGATGCAGAAACACTGGTTATTCCAGAAAGTACAGAGGCTTATATACACTCCTGGACCAATCAGGCCCAAGGTTACAAATAAAGGGGTGCTCTCTGTAGAGCACAGTCCATTAGCATAGAATGGGGAAAGATGGAAGGGAGGGGTTGAAGGTATGGAGAGTGCTCCTACAGGCCATGATGAAGGTATTGGAAAATTTGGTTTCTGGTGAGCTCCCTGGCTCATAAACAGCCACCTTTTTGATGTGTCCTCACACGGTTTTCCTCTGCTTGTGCACAGAGAAAGTACGAGCTCTCTGGTATCTCTTCTCAAATGGACACTAATAATATTAGATTGGATCTCCATCCTCATGACCTCAATTAAACTTAATTACTTCCTTTTGAAAGGCCCATCTCCAAATACTGCCACATGGGGAGTTCAAGCTTCAACATACACATTTTGAGGACATTCAGTCCATATTAATTCTACATCTAGAAAATGGTCTCTGCCACAGAAATGGAATTTTAACCCAAGGTCAGTTAACCACAGACTCACTGTCTGTCATAGCACAAAATATCTCCCTAAGAGTAAGAAGCTCTGAAGACAAAGTAGGGAAATAAATGTAAAAATACTTTGTAACTATTAATGTTACAAAATAAATATAAAATAGCACTATTTATTTTATACATAAATATAAAATAGCACTATTACTCCCAGGAATTCTGCGGGTCCTTACCACTTAAAAATATTTTACTACACTGAAGTTTTGTTTCAGTGGTAATTATGGGTATGGTAAATATGTGATCAAGAAGAGATTTTTAAAAAATAAATTCTCAGAAGCAGAACAGAATAATGGTTAGCAGAGGCTGGTTAGGGGAGGGGCAGGAGAAAAGAGAGAGGTGCTAGAGTGCAGTTGTATAGGAGGGATAAATTCTGATGTTCTGCAGCATAGTAGGACTTCTAATGTTCTATAGCACAGTCATTGGTTGACAAATGTAAATTTGGAATCAGCTAGTAAAGAAGATTTTGAAAGTTCTCCACACAAAGAAATGATGTTTGAAGCTACAGACATGCTAATTACCCTAATATGACCTTTACACATTGTAGCATGTATTGAAATGTCACACTGTACCCTACAAGAACATACAATTATTATGTGTCAATTTCATTTTTAAATAGAAGAATTATTTTAGAAAATAAATAGAAACTAAAGAATCAACGTAACAATAACAACTGCAGCACGTGGAACACTGGGTCTGTACAAAGTGATTCTGATAAATTTAATCAACTTTAAAAAACATTCAGAGCATTGCCTGCCAATGAGAAGTTATAACACTGGCTCCTTCCTTCTCTTTTTTTTCCTCCTCCATTTCAAACCTAATTCTCTGTATTCCTATGCAAGGTGCTGGCAAGTGAGAAGCATAATGATCGCACTTAAAGGGAAATAGGTCAACATTAATAAACTTAACATGTATTAAAGGACAAGCTCATAAGCAAGATTACTTGCAGGGACTACCAACTACCCTCCTTCATTCTTCTAATGGAAGAAATTAATCCCTTCTCTCCCATAGGCCTTTTCTCCTAATACCCCCATAATGAAGTTAGGGTTTCAACATATGCATGTGGGGCCAGGGAACACATGAACATTCAGTCCATGACATTCCTCATAGGAAAAATTAAAAGGGCTGCCTCCTGGAAGCTACACACATTGGAAGCCAAGAGACTTAATCCATCCCCCCTGACTTGTTTTGCTGGACTTGCACAATATATTGTAAGAGGTTAAATCAGCTGCCCATCTTTCAAAGGTGGAGCTCTCATATGGAATCTGGATTTCCCATTTCTTTTAAGAATTCTAAAGAAATGGAAACACTGTAACTATATTCCTTCAAGGCAACAGATGGCTGCCCAACTCAGCATCTCCACTCATTTATTTTGCTGGCATCTCTCTATTCTAGTCAATTGACTTATAATTTTTGCAATGTCTACATTTTATAAGTAATATTTAAAAATGAGTTAGTAACAGAACACAAGTTAAGACCTCAGACCTCTTTACCTTTCCATTATATCATTTTAGATTTTTTGCACTCAGAATGGCTCTGAAATTCTTATTCTCATTAGAAACTTACCATAGGCCATGGAAGCCTGTCAAATAGTGGTTGTTCCTTCCCAAACCTGTCTCCAAAGAAGGCCCTTTATGCATAGCTAACCAAGCCAAGATCACCTCACATCTGGCTACACCAGGAAGTGGCTAATCTCTTACACGTGAATTGACCCAGGCAACCTTAAATATCCCTCTCACGGACTTATCAGCATTTCATGGATGATGTGCCTGTCAAAACCTGCTGTCTCCTCCTTCCTTTCTACATGATTGCTCTGCCACTGTGTGGTAACCAAGTGTCAAAACAACAACAAGATGGCAGACCGTCAAATACAGTCCCAAGTCTGGGCTCATTGCAACACCAGATGCTTCTGGTCACCTGGGAAATCACTGTGACAATAGCTGTATATCAAGATGAAGGTCAGTAAGAATTCTCAGCAAATGCTGCAAAAGTAGAATTTCTCAGGAGCTGTTTAAATAATTTATAACAGCAGGATAGATGTCTGCTTGAAAAGTAAGACATAAGATTTCATGTAAGTGACACTTTCCTATTATGTCACAGCGGGTAAGGCAATTGGATATCTCCGCACCAGAAGGAGATGCAATCGAGTGGTGAAGAGCCAGCCAGAATTGTGGCATTCTGTGCTGACCTTGCTCATCCTCTGTCATTGACTAAAATGGAAGGTTCTGACAGGTAAGGAAGCCGCAAGTCAACCCCACATCTCCTATTCTGATGAGGCATGATTTTATGCCCAAGAATTATTTATTTGAGGAAGAAAGAAGGCACTTGGTGCCAAATCTCCGTTGTCTGAAAAGTAGACATCTTAACGCAGTTAGTCTCCACGTTTAAAACATCACTCTCAGATCTAGAAAGAGCTGAAGACCTCCCCAAGTTCCCACCATGCTGACTCAGTCTGGAGGCTGGAGATGTGCCTATTGTTAGCTGACTCAGGAAATCAGCTACGTGGATGTCTAAGGGGACCTTGGCCTCTACTCCAGAAGACACCCATGTACTTAAAATAAATCACAAGAAATTAAAAAACCACCAGTCCTCACATTTATACAAAAATAATATACAGCTTTTGTTCTATGTCAAATTGAGGACTAAAACCACTTTGGTAAGGAAATTCCAGTTCTCAAAAGTCATTGTGAGACTAAATCATCATTTGATCTCATCAAAACTCTACCAAATAGTTCAGAGAAAATGTAATGATGATTCATTTTATTAAATTTCTTTCATTTTATCTATTCCATTTTCCTTACTTGACATTTTCCTTGTCGAAGCCTTTTACATAACTATAGTATTTTTAAAATTCAGATGGCATACATGGGTAAACAAAAATCACCCAAAATCATACTAGATAGGAAAGACTTCTTTTCCTTTTAAAGTACATCTTTTCAATCCTTTGTATATAGTTTAGATTTTATTCTATATATAGTTGGGTATGCTAGTTTTTTCTCTCTACATTTTCAGGTTCAGAATATTACTGTTTTATATTTGTACAACATTTAATGTATTCATTCTCCTCTTTTGAACACTATGCTATTTCCAATGCTTTGCTATTAATATGCAGTATGTCCTTTTATAAAAATTTCTAAATGCAATTACTTTCTTAGGTAGAGTCAAAAGGTAGAATCTTAAAGTTTGCAGTTAAGAACTTTTCAAATATCCTTGATACTTATTGTTCAGTTGCTTAACAAAACAAAAAATCTTTCATTTTTAAGTCTTTGTATTGATTTTTTTTCCTTTTTCAAAATACTTTCTAACTACCTAGGCCCCTCCAAAAAAATTTACTTACTTTAATATAAAAATTACTGACAATGTTGGACTTCTTTCAAATATTTGCCACTTGTATTTCTTTTAGGAATTGTTTTGCAACATCATCTTGCCTAAAAATTTACCAATATTTGCTCTTTTCCTCACCAAGCTTCACACTATGTTGAACAATCTCATTAGGCAAGTTCATTACTCTTCACTTTAAAATACTTCAAAATGATTGTCTCCAGCTGAGCTTTAGAATGATTTTATAGATTTCTCTTTTTTTAAAGTCCCATTGAGATTTTGCTTGGACTTCCACTAAGTCTATAAATTACTTAAAATACATAGTTCTCTTGCCAGGAACATCATTTCTATTTTCTTAAGTTTTCTTTTGTATCTCAGTAAAGCACTAGTGTTCTTCATGATAAACTTTACAAACTTTTTAAAAAGGAAATTCCTTGTCACTTTATAATATTTATATTCCAGCATCACTGGAATACTTTCCAATTATTTTTCACTATATAGTTATTGACAGTATTTTGAAAAACTATTGATTTATAAACAGGGCATAATGGCACACATCTATAATCCCAGTAACTCCAGAGACTGAGGCAGGAGGATCCCAAGTTCAATGCCAGCCCCTATCAACCTAGTGAGACCCTGTCTTTAAAGAGTAAAAAAGACTGAGGATGTAGCTCAGTGGTACAGCATCCATGAATTCAGTCCCCAGTGCCAAATACTAATAATAATAAATAAATAAACTATTGGCTTTTAGGTGCTCATTTTGTGACATGGGGTAATCACAAAATAACATTTTGGATTCATTTTCTTGGGTTTTCTAGACATACCATCAAATTGTTTATTGACTATTTTGTCATTTCCCAATAATTATACAAGTTATTTTTCTGTGCTGTTTAATTTCTGAATACAGTTTCAAGAATGAAATGTAACTTCAGTATTGAATATTATTTCAGGAATGATTTTCACTGCCACTTTTGTGGAATATTTTCTACAATGCTTTACAGGCTCTGGAAATTCATGTTATACCTGTCAGATGCCTTCAGGAGACCTGGATATTCCAGTTCAAGAGGTCTACTGATAAATGGGAGCATGTCCAAAATGAATGTCATTGCTGGACTCAAGGCCCTTGAGCCCACAGTAGCTGATGGACAGCTAAAGAAATTGGAGATGTTTATTCTGGAGAGTAGAGACTAAATGGAATGTGCTAGAACAAGAAATTCATTAAAACAAAGATTGGATATGCTACATAACATCTCCAAAAATGAGTAAATGAGTTCCAAGAACAAACTACATGGAGACCAACTTTTGGTCAATGTAAATCATTAAGTTAATAAGCAAATAGCAAACTTCGGTAAGAAGAGAACTCTCTTACAATTGAAGTATTCAAAATAATAGGGTCAGTGGTCCATTACAACGATATTATAGAACAGATTAGAACGTCCAATAGGAGGTTAGACTGGTTAAGCCCTCCCATCCCATCTCGCTCCATATTCTATACTTCCACAGTCACACTTCCACAGTGTTTATTAGAAATCATTTAAACAGAAATAGCATCTCCAAAGAGCCTGGTTATTTTTATAAATTGATTTTTTCATCAATCTATTCTAAAATTTGAACATATACATTTGTATGATTAAGAAAGGAATAATACTTTCTCCAATCACTCCTTCCATCTGCAGACTTGGACCAGTCAATCCATTAGGATGGGCAAAAACATCAATATACATAGGAAATAGGAGTCAATAAATGAGTGGGAAAAATGTCTCCATGGAAAGTTTTCTAATAGTTTTCACCTTATTGCAAAAGATCAGTTATGTTTAAACATTAATTGAATTTCCAGAGACTGCTATCAGAGTGTGTATTATTTAAGATTCATACTTTTCATTTCCAACAAAGAAATAGGTATTCTGGAAATAGGTAATGAAAGCTGTAACTGTTCCTTGTTTATTTCATTCAAGATTAAAGTTCTGTCCTTATCTTCTTACATTCCCAAAATATCCCTGGGCAACCTGTGCCCAAACATCCTGAAACAAACTACCAACAAGATGTTCATAAGTTATAAACTGGCAGAGACATCCTATATATGTCTTCATTGGTCTGTCCGGAGGGATTTATGTACAATTACCAATGTCATATTTAAATAGACCTGCAGTTCAGATGACTCCCTTATGATTAATGTCACCCTTCCTTAATCAAAAGATGTCAAAATTAATAATTTTCCATAAAAACTATAGAACTATGGCATATTTTACAGAGATGATAAGGTATAATTCTTAGGTCAGTTTTGCTTTACATGTGGCAGTTGGTGAGCCATTGAAACATTTGATCCTAGAGGTGGCGACAGAGGAAAGATTGAATGGCTATTGTGGCTATTATTTCAAGATGGGAACAAGAAACTCTGTCCTCACTGGAAATTTTTTGGAGTATTCTCTTCTGCTCAGACACAAAGCCATAGTCTAGAACTGTGGATTGATATGAAATGAAAGAAAGAAAAGCACCATTCTGAAAAACAAAACCCAGGATGAATAAGTCATGGAGATCCTTCACCTCCCTGGGCAGCCTAACCCCCTGGGTGCTGAAAGATGGCACAAGGAAGAGAGACATCCATTGTTCAGGAAAGTTTACTGGAGGATCAAAGAGTCCCACAGGGTAACAGTTGGTCTGTCTTCCCCAGAGGCACAAACCAGAGTGCCACAGAAGGAGACAATGGAAGCTAACACCCAGCTGCTCAGAGTCCTCCAGGAAATGCAGGCAGAGATCAGAAAACTGGAGAAGGAGAATCAAGTCCTCCGCAAGAAATTGGCTTCAGGTAGTCAAAGAGCCTCAGGTTCTAGAGGAGAATCAGGAGATGAAAGGGAAAAAGAAGTACATGGACCATCTCCAGCAGCCCTTCATGGTGGTACTTATGCTGATGCAGCACCAGCCATGCTGGAACACCAAGGTACTAAGCTTCTATGGCTCTTCTGGGCTGTGTTGGTCTTTGCGTATCTCCTAACAGTGGATCTGTGGTGCTGTCACATAACTGCATTGTTAGGTATTAACAGCAATGGGTTTCATTCTTTTCCTACTGGTAGACGAGCTTGAATCTCTAGACAAAAAATTCATTAGCATCTTCAGGCAACCTATTTTAGTAGCACTAAGACAATTTCTGGTTATGTTGGAAAGGAACACTAGGTTTGTGGAAATTAATCACATTAAGAATAATGTGCTTTTAACTCTCTGACTTCAACCACTTAAATGCCACATAAAGAACACTGAATGTGTATTTCTCAAATGGAATATTCTCTTGAGCAGGGACAGTGTTGCAAAATAGGTAAGTGTATGGATATCAAAGTAAGACAAGTATGTTGCCAATGATTTGTTACTTAGCCACTTGACTGTGAGCTAGTTATAAAACCTCTTTAATCTTCATTTTCCCAATCCAAAAGCATTATGGTACCCAGTTCATGTTTGTGAGGATCACCTGCAACCTGCAATTGTATGGACTTACTGCTCCCTATGGCACCTGGCAAACACACACCATATGGCACACAGTGTTTCTTATCCACATTTTACAAAGAACTTTACTGTCTTATGTGATGCATGTTGCACAAGACCTGACCTACTGCACCAAGTGAAGTCTTTCAGATGCAAGGTCAATGTTAGATATAATCTAGACATCAAACTTCACCTTTTATAGAAAAGACTTTTAAAATTATAATTATTAATGCATGGTAGTTGTGCAAATTGATGGGTTTCACTGTGACATTTCCATACATGCATATACCATGATTTGATCATGCCCACCCTCCCTTATTTCATTTCTTGCCCTCTCTTCTCATTCATCCTACTCCCTAATATCTCTTTCTCCTTCTCTAATAATCCCTTGTCTATTTCCATACCATACCATTTGTGTATGTGTTTTTCTTTATGCATCCAGCTGTTGATAGGCTGATTCCACATCTTGGCTATTGTGAATAATAGTGCTAAAATAAACATTGATATACAAGTATCTCTTTTATATGCAGAGTTCATTTCCTTCAGATAAATACCTAGGAATGGTATAGCTGCATCATATGATAGTTCTATTTTTAATTAATTGAGGAACTTTTATACTTTTTCCCATAGTGGCCATACTAATTTAAATTCCCAACAATAGCATATAAGGATTAGTTAAGACTTTTGACTCAGAAAATTATACATAAGGTCAGAAATCAGCAGAGCAAGAAATATGTTCTACATTTAAATTGTCAGTGACATATTCAACAACATATTCAAATAAAAATTGATATACCTAATTAACCACTCAAAGTTCTTAATATCATCTGTCAAGGCTTCAGGCAATGCCATTTAGAGTGTCTGAGCAGTTTGACAATGTGCTTCTCTCTGTTACAGATGTCTCTCTCTGGTATGGCACATGGGACTCTACATTTCAAAGCTCAGAACAGACTCTAAGCAGGGTCTTTGCCTTTTTGTCAAGTACAACTCTGGAATTCAATAACTGATTACATAATAAAATGGCATTAGGAGATTAGACTTTCTAATGAAAAACAAAAAGATATGGACATTTGTAATATATCCTACTCCAGGGTTTCTCAACCTCTGTACTACTGGTGTTTTGGACTGAATAATACTTCTTTATGGAGATCAGGATAATGGGAATACCTATTATTCTGGGTACTACAGGATGTTTAGCAACTCCCCTGACTTCTAACCACTAGTTGCTATAGTCCCCACCCTTACTCCAGTCATGACCATCAAAAATGCCTCTGAACATCATCAGGCTTAGTGGAGGTTAGGATATTCATATGAACGAAATACATGATGGGTGTCACACTCCTTCAGCACATGAACAATAACTTCCAATGAGAATATTAGCACTGAGTTTGGAGGGACAGATTGAAAACCAGGAGATAAAATTTGGGGAACTCTTGCAAGGTGCATCAACAAAACACAGATAGAAGTGTGATTCAGATTTTGCTTGGGAGCCCAGTTGAGTTACTCTAAATATTTATTTATTATATGTGATGTAGTACTATGAGAGTAAGGGACTTAAGGGGAATGAGTACTGTCCTGAGCCTGAAGACAACTGGGTGATAGCCCCAGTTTTGCGCTAGTTGTGCCGTGCTGGGCAAGTCATATCAAATTGCTGATCTTGACATCATCACATAAAAATGAATGGATTGGACTAGACATCTTCAAGGCCTCTTCCAACTGTAAACTTTCTTAATTCCATAAATGCAATGTGCTTTTATGATCACTCTTTTTGCCTGTACAACAGAATAGTGGTAAATCTAGTCTTGGGACTGTGAAGATGATTAAATGAAATCGCACAAATAAGACTCAGCATGAATTATTCACAGTTGTCATATCAGTGGACGTATCGGGAAAAAATATTGCTTGACTTGAGTATAAGTTTTATTAGTAGTTTTAATAGTATTTTGCCAACATCAATTGAAATTCATACTTGCAATTGAATCATAGAAATCTACCAGACAGGAATTTCAAAGATCATCCAGTAGAAACACCCTTATTTTTTGAGGATATAAAATTCCAGAGAGATTAAGCAATTTATCTAAACTTTTTTGACAATGACATGATATAAACCTAAAGTTTGAGAAAGAATGATGTAAAATCAGAAGTATGAGTCACACTTTTAAAAAAAGGAAAGCCTGAGGAGGCATTATGGTACAAGCTTGTGATCCCAGCTACTGGGGAGGCTGAGACAGGAGGATCATAAATTCAAGACCAGCCTTAGCAACTTAGTGAAGTAGTGTCTTAAAATAGAAAGGGCTGGGGTCTGTGACTCAATGGTAGAGCATCCCTGGGTTCAATCTCTAGTACCAAAAGAGAAGAGAGAGAGAGAGAGAAAATATAACCAAAAAACCTGAAAGCAAATCAATTGGAACTGAAAGTTTGTCTGTTTGCTCTGTGGTATATGTACTGATAAACAATAAATCTTTGTGAGCAGAGAATTCTGCTTCCTCTGTAGTCAACTGAGGACACAGAACTCTGCTACAGCTTAGGGGATACCTGTTGGGTGATTTTATATATTAATAGAGATGATATAGATGTAGCTATATGTGCATCCATCAGGAAAATGCAAATCAAAACTACACTGAAATTCCATCTCATTCCAGTCAGAATAACAATCATCAAGATTACGAAAACAATCAATGCTGGTGAGGATGCAGGGGGGAAAGGAACACTGAATGTGCTATTGGTGGGAATGTAAATTAGTATGGCTGCTATGGAAATTGGTATGGAAGTTTCCCAAAAACTAAAAATTAAACTAACATGTGATCCAACTATACTATTCTTTTTATCCAAAATAATTAAAGTCATCACACTTTGGATATACGTGCACACCCATGTTGCAGGACAATTCACAATAGTCAAGTTTTGGAATCAGCCTAGAAGTCTATAAACAGGTGAATGGATAAGTGGAAATCAAAATGGAAACTTATTTTGGGAGAGGCCCACCCTGTTTTCATCTCTTCCATATAACATGAGAATGAAAATTATTCTAACAATGGTTAGAGTTATTTTCAATTAAATAAAAAGGGAGTAGATGAAATATAGAGATAATGGACTCATGTGTATAATATTGCATATATGTATGCCTACACATCCTATTATTAGTTCTATTTCTATACAGAACCATAATACAAAAAGTTAGAAAATATTATTTGTGTATTTACTGATACAGATGCTTTAAGATTATGTCTGAATGTATATTTACATCAAGGTTTATATTTACATCATTCTTATTAAACTTTGTTCTAATCCTTATGAAGTTGATTGTTATTAGAATGAATGGTAAATGGGGATTTGTCTGCTATTAAAGGGTATGTATTTCTGTAAAAAAATAAAAAACAAGTGAATGGATAGATAAAATGTGGTATATATACACAATGGAGTTTTATTTCTCCCTAAAGAAGAATGAAATTATGTCCTTCACAGGAAAATGGATGGAACTGAGGAGCATCATGTTAAGTGAAATAAGCCAGATATCAAAAGACACGTCATATGTTTTCTCTCATATGTGGAAGCTAGAGGGAAAACAGAAAAGAGGGATATCATGGAAGTAGAGGGAAACCATTAGGGTAGAGGAAGAGGAGCAGGGGTGTGGAGGAAGAGAGGGTAGGGAGATGAAATTGATCAAATTATTCTATATGCATGTATGTTATGTGGATGTGAGATATCCCCAAAAAACTCATGTGTGAGACCATTCAAGGAAGTTCAGAGAAGAAATTATTGGGTTACGAGAGCCATAACCCAATCAGTGAATTAATCACCTGATGAGATTAATTGAGCAGTAACTGAAAGCAGGTGGGGTGCGGTTGGAGGAGATGGGGCACTGGGGGCGTGGCTTTGGGGTATATGTTTGTATCTGGCGAGTGGAGTCTCTCTCTGCTTCCTGATCATCATGTGAGCTGCTCTCCTCTGCCACATACTCTGCCATACTATTCTGCTTCAACTTGAGCCCCAAGGAATGGAGACAGCTGTCCATGGATTGAGACCTCTGAAACTGTGAGCCTCCAAATAAATTTTTCCTCCCCTAAAATTTTTCTGGTCAGATCTTTCAGTCAGAGCAGCGAAGAAGTTGACTAAAACAATGTACAAATATCCCACAAGGAAACCCATTATTCTGCATAATTTATATATATGTAGGCATATATATATATGTATACACACATACACATGTTATAAGAATGGAGTGTGCCCTCTCGGAATAGATCCTTGTTGGATAAATGCTCAAGGAAACATCAGTATGTGCCTAAATATTGGCAGAGACAAAAATCTAGCAAGTGCTTTCAGGAATGATCCCTCACCCTGGCTATCCTGTGCCACCTTGGGCCTTGGAACTATTAAGGAAGAGGTAATTTTCTGCAGAAAAGATAAAAGAAAAAACACATCACAGGGAACTCCCCACATTGCCAGGCCTTTGTTCAATTTCCTTTACTAGCAAATAAACAGCATTTGGAAATGATCTTGAAATTGTGCTAAGGTCCCTGTGATGCTGTGTTGAATATCTCTTCCCTTGTGTTGATAAGAAACTAAAGGACACAGACTATTTGTGACCCAGGGAGATGAACAAAGAGCTTATTGCTAATCAGTTCCACATTGAGTGCAGGGCCCACATAAAAATAAACTCAGCTCTGCTATCACAGCATGATTTCCTCTGTTATGTTTCCTATGATTCAGTATGAAGAGCTGTCATAGAACCCATTTAAACAGTAATGTTCATGTTTGCCAGAAGTGGCAAATCTGTTTTACATAATTATAAAAGTTATGTGTCATGGCCAAAGGAAGTGTTTCAAGCTAACTTATGAACAGTATTTGCAGTTAATCACTTTAGGTAGATTTGAACTTAACTCTCCCCAGAATTTTTTCTAAAATTGAGTCTTCTGCTCTTCCAAACTACACAAAGCCAAGGCCATCTCTACTTCTTGGATTCACCATAATAATTTTCTGCTGCTTTCTGCAGAGACAGGGAGCAAGTTTAAGAAATAATTGTGCTTCTGAGACTCTAATGCATAACACTATCTGTGATGGTTTTACACTTCCATGAGGATTATTAGCAAAGCCCTGGAGAGAGAGCAAAGGGTCCAAGAAGATGAAAACCAAATGGTGAGGTGTCACGAGCGGCATGCATAATTAATAATTACTCAGAGGCAGATTGTCTTTAAATGCAAGTGTATGTTCAATCACAACAATCATCAAATATAATTAATTAATGCAAAAAAAGTATTGGGTGTGCTGGAGCACCCCAACTAGCATTTGATGCACACTAATCAAACACTATAGGTAAGATACACTATCCTAGGGCAATTAAGTGCTACCTGCAATTCACACAATCCTAGGGCAACTAAACATTACAATTAATTCATATATTCCCAGGGCAACCACAAGCCCCAAAGTACCTCCAATGACAGGTGACTTCTCTTAGCCAAAGAGCAGACGTTGTCCTTGTCTGATCGTTCTCTTCAGCCGACAGCTGGACATCAGGGAATGGTGGAGTTGATCCAGGGACAGACAGCAAGGTGACCGGTCTCATTGGTGTCCTTGGAGCAAGCCCAAAAATGTAGCAGGGCAAGCAATTTAAAAGCAATTCCAAATTGGTGGTGTGGGCCAAGTTGGTTGTGTGGGCTAGTGATTGGTTACACCCAGTAAAAGCCAATGTCCATTGGTTATGTCCAGTGAGATAGTATAATTGCAACTGGGCCTTTCTTTGCGCATGTGCATGGGCTGAGCCCCCTATCGATTGTAACCAGTAGGCCTGCTGTTAGGTGCCCCTCACTGCCCCTTTGTTGATTACATGGGCTGAGCTCTCTATCGATTGTAGGCTTACAGTTAGGTGCCTTTTACAGCCCCCATCAATTGCAAGCAGGCACAACTAAGCAAGTCAATGGCTGCTGTTCCTTATGGCAGCAACCCAATGAGTCCCCAGCATGTCCAGGCATGTCCATGGCGTATGCTCCTTACATGAGGTCAGTGTTGTTGGCCTCCTGAATGATAACTGGATGCCCGAGAAGTTAAAAGACAAGCAGAGCACTATGGTGCACACCTGTAATTCCAACAACTCAGGAGGCTGAGGAAGAAGGATCACAAGTTCAAGGCTAGCTGCCACTGTTGTCCACATCCCTTGTGGACGGTGGGGACGAGATTCCCTGACCAATAAAGGGCTGGCTAAAAGAAATGAAACGGTAAAAAACCACAGAACACAGAAAATAGTTTTAAAATAGTTTTAAAACACTGGGGCAGGATGGGCACATCTGGTTCCTGATTTCTGGCAAATGGCAAAATGGACCCCATTATTTATATGGAGGCAGGGGGACTTCAAAGACCTTCCATGGAACATTCTTTACCAAGCTAGGAAGAAGCAGAGACAGGTAAGCTAACTCAGTGCCTAAGGGGTTACGCCCATTCCCAGTGATGCAATAAGAACTTCCTTAACAGAGCAGAAGAGGCGGGCACTTGCATTAGGCAGACCTGGCTGTGGAATGCCACAGGAGGTTCAAAATGCCAGCTCTTCTCTCCCCTGGCTATAAGGCCAAAGAGAAGTCTTTCATGCATTCCATGGATGGATTCCTGCATTCCACAACTTAGTGAGACCCTCAACAACTTAGCAAGAACCCATCTCAACATAAAAAGGAATGTGGGTCAGTGGTAAAGCGCCCCTGGGTTCAGTCCCCAGTGCCAAAAAACAAGAAGTCAAGAGACAAGCTCCAAGAAGCAGTTAGGATAGTGTGAGAGCTGGGATTTAACAAAGATCCCCTAAATGAAACTCTTTTAATCAAGGTTCTTTAGTTGCGAGGAACAGAGAAATTTTTATCTACCTCGAGGAAGGATTTTATTGGAAAACACTTCCAGGCAGAAATTGCACTGGAAGCCCTCAGGGGCTAAGGCCAGGGCTCTCTCCCCCTCACTTAGAGTCACTCCATTTGCCTGTGCATCTTTGCTTCGTATTGTTGGAGTAGAATGTGATAGTTCGATACATGTACATTATGCATGTGGCTCAAATCAAGGTCATTAACACTTCCCTCTCCTGAACACTGCTCTGTGACTGGAACCTTTGAGCACCTCTTTTCTAGTTATCCATAATATATAACAAGCTATTGTGAACTGATGCTACATTCTTATAAAGGTTTTTTCTGAGCAAAAACTTAAACAGCTTCCAGATCCCCTCCTTCATTGGTCTCTATCCCCTGCCCCCATCAGCCTCATCTTTCTAGAATCTGTATAAATCATGTTGTATATTTTTTGTTTATTATCTGTCTTCCACAAGCAACTATAAGCTCTATGCAAGCAAGAATTTTATATTCATTATCACATCCTCGTTTTTGAAAAAGTGACTGTTACATGGTTGGCCCTTAATTGATATTTATAAAATAAAACAATAATTAGACATCTTTTGTGCAAGAAATGAAACAAAAATAATGGTTTTGTTTAGTTAAAGTGTGATTGACATAATTTTCCACATGTGGATGTCATTAAAGGTAGAATCATGTTTAACTTGAATTTTGTGTCTCCCTGCAGGCGATGTCATGATTGTTAGGCGCTACTCCATTGCTTCGCCAGTTCATTCATTTGCTGCCAATGATCCCTGGAAAGCTAGGAAAAGACATCCAAATAGTGGAATGGTGGAAGCTGAGGGACCAGTTAAATCACTGACATGTTCTTCAATTAAAAAGCAGGACAATGAAGACAAGATGCTGGCAGCAGATTCTTTTAGCAACAGTAGTTCCAGCCAAAGAGCCTCTCCTGAGTATGTTTTGGGGGGCAGGTAATGTTCACTGTGATTCTGTTAGTTTACAGGCACATGCTGAGATTGGACCAAAACAATTTCCATTTAATTTATGTTCATTTGGGGAATCCTAAGAAACAAAAATTTTTTAGGTCAAATTGCACACTCTGATGCCTCGAATAAGCATAAAACATAAGCTTTCAATCATTCATCAGACCTTAGCAATGATGCTGTAAGCTAGGCACCAATACCACAAGACTCAGCAAAAGTAAGCCATTATGTTCAAAACTCTCATTGAATCTTAGAGACACACAATAAGCTGTCCATACAACAAGTGTTTCTAAGGAGAAGGTCACTTTAGGAGCTGAGCAGAGAGTTGCTTTCAGAGAGAACTCTTTCCGTGGAGGTGGATGACTTAATGGGCTTGACGGGCTTTGGGGGCTTTGAAGGATTCTTCAGGCAAAATCCAAAAGGTCCAAGAGACAAAGGGAAAGCCAGACTGTCTCAGAAATTCACAGATTGGTATTTAGAGAGTTAGGCATGGCCTAAGAATGAGAGGAATTTGAGAGAATGTTTGAGAGACAGGCTTGGGGTCTTCAAGAAGAATCTTAATCAGTGGCCCCTGCAGCACGGAGAGTCAAAGAGTCTTCCAGAACAAGATTGTTATATCTAGCATAATATATCTGCCCTACCCTGCTGGAATGTGGCCTCCTTTCCTCTACGCTCTGCCTTCCCACCTTCCAACCCCCATTAAGGCCCTGACTCCAGTGAAGTCTCCACACATCTGTCTTGTGAGAATAAAAGGAGGAAAATCAAGAAAAGACCAGGGCTTCATGATTAGCTTATCAGAGGGAAGAGAAAGTAGAAAATATGACTCTTGAGAGAATAAGTGAATCATCTCCTTCAGTGGTGACAGAATATCAAATCAAGGGATAACCATAAGTAATAGCCCTGCAGGAATTCTCATAAGTATTGCAAAGAACACAGACCTCCCACAGGATGTGAGATTCAGAGGTTGAGCCAGTTTTACTTGGATTTCAAAAGACAGAAAGAAAATTGTGTGTCTTTTGTAGAAAGTTCCATCCTAGGAGCAGAGAGTAGCCTGAATCATAAAAGATGGCTGGATTTAGTTAGGCAAAGAAAAATGGAAAGGTCATCATAAGTAAAACAAAAAAAAGATGTGAAGACAAAAAAATAATAATAATCATGACATTAGGAGAGACCAAAAGTAATGAAGTGAAGGAGGATGGAAAGGTGAGCAGAATTTCTCATCAGAAGCCTTCATGAAATGTTAAGGAATATGTGCTATCTCCTGTTACTATTGGAAGGCTAGTGAACAATTCATTGTCATGTGAAATATTTCAATGCACAGAATTATTCAGAAAGGTTACAAACACTGATGTATCCATCTACAAGTGTTTTATTGTATTTGCTTCAGATATTTTTATATAGACAAGAAATGAAATGTGGCTAATTGAGAGGAAGGCCTTATCTCTCTCTTCTCCCAACCTTCCCAGGGGCAAATGTCATCACGAGTTTGGTTTCCATCCTTCTAATCTGTTTTTCTGCTTGAATTACATACATACATTCATCCATTTAAGAATTCTGTCCTGAGTGTGTTCTTCCTGCTGGACAGGATTTGAGATCCTAATATACAGCTTGGGAACAACTGCCAAGAATCTCAGCCCTTTCTGGACCTTGTTTCTTTGTAACATGATCATCAGTGAACATGAAAATTGAGAAGGGATGCATTATGTCACATGCTGGGAGGAAAACAAAGCGAAAAAGGAGACAAGGGTTGGAGAAGCATGCATGGTTGGCCTATTTGATGCCATGGCCAAAACATGCCTCACCACTTGAGAACAGAAGGAGAGAGCGATGGTACCCCAGGGAAGAACTCTGCAGGCCTTGCAAACAGCACATGCAATGACCAGGGAGGATCATGACTGATGTGTTCAAGGAGAAGCAAGGAGGCCGGGCTGCCAGCAAGGGAGCAAGCAACCTGGGAGCAGAAAGACAGGAAAGCAAAGAGCCAACGGCGGGTTTCCCTGCCTCCAACAGCTCTGGATTTATTCCAGGGAATTGGGGTGCGTCGCCTCCTCTTTTTATTAAAAAAAAAAAAAAAAGATCATGTTGGGAGCTAAGTTGTGAAAAGACTATAAAAGAACAACACCTAAAACAAGGAGACCAGATTTAAGGCTCTAACGTCATCTAGGCAAAGTAGTAGTAGTAAGAGTGGATATGTTTTCTGAATATGTTTAGAAAGCGGAGCCAAAAAGATTTGTTGGCAGATCAGATGTGGGATATGTAAATAAGAAGTAGATGGAGAGCCGCTGGGTTTCAATGGCCATGTTTCTTCAAAGAAGGGAAAGAAAAGGCAGAAGCTTTTTTAAAAAATTTTTTCTCCAAAAAAGAAAGAAAAAATACACACACACACACACACCTTCCCTTTGCAAATTCCAAAATATAAATGCAATATACAAAGTAAAAAATACAAAAAGGGAAAATCCTCCATAATCCCACTACCTGATTGCCTGCTATTTAGAGTTTCATTGATCTCTATGTCTATACATTTTGAAATTATAAAGTATACATATGTTAAAATCTTATTTTTTGCACTTAAGACCTATAAATGCTGAGAATTATACACTATTAATTTTCCCATTTCAATTTGTATTATTTTCTATGATAGTTTGGGAACATAACCAATGTTTATAAAGTATTATTTTTCTGAAGTAAAATGTTTTCCAACTTCCAGGCTGCCAATTCACAAATAGGTAGAACACAATCCATTTCTAATTTAGAAGTTAGTTTAATTTGAAAGATTGAGACAATTGTAGGATTACATTAAAGAACAAAGTCAGTATTGGCTTTAAATCAATATCAGAACTGGTATAAAATCCACTAGATACAGAATTGTTGAGTAGGAATTAAGTATACTTTTTATTGTAGTCCTTTTGCTATTTTGTTCATTACATTCTCAGGAATTAACCAGTGAAATGACATGTCATTACATTATTCCTCTGATTGTTTGGGAAATTCATTTACTTCCTGATAACTTTCAAAGAATTTTACAAACATTTATGGAGAACCAATTTGTTGGAAATAGATTTTGAATTGTATCAGACATCATGCCTAATTTGCTTGTGAACTTTTCCATTATTCTACCATGAAAGCGTTTTTTTTAGAATAATGCCAATGTCAATATTTTTAAGAACAAAAACTTTCCAAAAACTAGAGACAGGATTTTAATTTTCCTTTATTTTTTTAACAAAGAAACACAATCTTTTCTTCCTGGGTTTCGGGGGTTGGGGGAAAAGTAATCTCAAGCTGTTAACAAGAAAAGGGTCCAGACAGACAGTTGAAAGTTAAAATGCTATTTATTTCATTTTCTGATTAGAGAAGGAAGCTAGATGCATTACAATAAGTGTATTCTCTCCTTTTCCAAATCAAACTGCTTAAGAAGACGGTCTCTGGAATCAAATGGCTAAATTCCCACCTCCATCACTTAAAAACAACATGGCCTTGGAAAGAGTTCTTAGTGGTATTTTCCACACTAATCACTCTTCTGTGAAAAGGGAATCATAACAGCAGTTGCCTCATAGTCTTAGTGAGAAATCAGTGAAATAGTCCAGTGAACACTCCGTAATTGGCTACAGTCATTATTATATTATTGATTCCAACATATGAACACATGGCCAGCCTTCCTTCCTGGGGGAAGGTGCAGATGTGTTTCCTGAGAACCAGGCCACAAATGCCACTCTGTGAAGTTTTAACCTTATCTACACAACACTGGAGAAAAGGCACTCATTTTTAAACACAACTCTTTAGACTTACTCTTAAGAGCAGTTTCCCCTGGTTTACGTCAAAATTTGATATAATTCGATAACTTCTTTAGAGATAAAAGAAAAAGTAAGGCAAATTAAAAGATAAGATCCCTCAGGTCACACCAGGCAGTTGATCTTTCCCCTTGTCCCCATTTATTGTTGAGGCATAATAAATATTCAGTGAACTCAAAGTCAAAATGAGCAGATGGATCTGGATTATTAGATAATTGCTGCAAAATTTCTGCTTCATTTCAACTAGAGAGATTTGTTGCAAGACTGTTTGCTTAAGACAGCATGATACTCCACTTTAAACATCAAGCTTATAACCAATCCTCTGATGTATAGATCCTTCCTCAATAGTTTCAAATGCACTGTTCACTGGGCTTAATTAAAAGTCAATTCCAATATATTATTATTGTTGAATAACTAAAAAAAATCATGATACATTAAATAAACCTTTAAGACAGTATTTGGCATTGGACAAAAACAACAAATATAATTAAATAAACCTTTAAGACAGTATTGGCATTGGGCAAAAACAGCAAATGTAACTTATTAAGGCTCAGTAAAAGCTTTTATTTTTCTTCCCCTTCTTTTCCTTTCTGTAGGGACAAGATCAAGACAGTCAGCTTCCTGTTACCCATGCGCATATCTTCATATTCCAAAAATTCAAGTTCTTTGAAATGCTCACCCAATCAGACCTCCAATCATCTAAGTGCCATTGCAGAATAGTACATGCAAGGTGGTGAATGTAAAAACAGTTAATTCCCAAGAGATACGAACATCAAGGTCTAGCTGAACCAGTGCCTTCCCCTGCCCAGAACTCTGGCAAGATGATCAAGAGACACACATAATGCCAAGTGTCTGGACAATGGATTTGTTCAGCCTAGGAATGCAAGCGATGGCTTTTTGTTTTCATTGAATACTAAGGACTGATGCGTGTGCAGTGGCTGCTGCTTGTCATGCAGCATGTGAACAGAACAATTAAATTTGAGCCTGTGCTAAGTGTCCCATCTCTGCACTATGCCATCAGGAAATGCTGCTGTTCACATTATAAGTGTCACTTTCCAGATAAAGCTACAATGAGCCTAGAAAAAAGCTGGTTTTGGTTAATGGCATAAAAGCAATAATGACTATCTTTATAGTCCATGGTGTATGCTAACATTTCACCACTACTAGCTCATTTGGTCTGTAATAGCCTGAGTCACAGGCATGAGAGCATCAACCCACGATGCCCATAGCATACATGATAGACTCAGAGCTGCGTGGGCTGGCTAAGGGCAAAGACACCACACCTGACTGAGAAGAGAGAAAAAAAATCGTTCAAATCATTATTTGTCAGGGGTTGGAAATTCTCAGGATGTCCTCCATCCCTAATCTTCTAATCAACATAATCCCTTCCCTTCCTGTATACAGTTATTGTGTTTCTGATACCAATATCTTTTTTAAAACTGGCATATTATATTTATATAGGCTGATGGAATTCATTGTTACACATTTGTGCATGCACACAATATAATATTTTCTCCCTTCCTTGAGCCCTTGCCTGGTCCCTTTCTTCTACTGTCTATTGGTCTCCCTTTGATTTTTATGAGATTCATACCATCTCCATTTGTCCTTTTTTCTCTCTAGTTTCCACATACAAGAGAAAATATATAGACAGGCACAGTGGGAGGCTGAGGCAGGAGAATCACGAGTTCAAAGCCAGCCTCAGCAACGATGAGACGCTAAGCAACTCAGTGAGACCCTGTCTCTAAATGAAACACAAAATAGGGCTGTGGATGTGGCTCAGTGGTCAAGTGTCCCTGAGTTCAATGCCCGGTACCAAAAAAAAAAAAGAAAAGAAAGAAACGAAAAAACATGACCCTTGACTTTCCGAGTTTGACTTATTTCACTTAACATAATGCTCTTGAGTTCCATCCATTTTCTTGCAAATGACATAATATCATTGTTCTTTATGGCTAAATAAAACTCCATTGTTTATGTGTAGCATATTTTCTTTATCTACTCACCACTGACAAACACCTATAGTCTAGTTCCATAATTTGGCTATTGTGAACTGTACTGCTATAAACATGTTTATACCAATACAGTTAAAAAACAAAACAGGGGGCTGGGGCTGTAGCTCAGTGGTAGAACATTTGCCTAGCATGCATGAGGCACTGGGTTCAATCCTCAGCACCACATATAAATAATAAATGAATAAAATAAAGATCCATCAACAACCAAAAAATTATTTTAAACAAAACAACACCTCCGGAGTGTTAAGATGCAGAATCTTAGTCCCCACTCTAGAATTACTGGATTGGCAGAAGGCAAGGAGAAGGCAGAAATTCACCTTTTAAACCAGCATTCCAAGATGAACAGCTATTTATTATTCACTATTGTAAATACTAAAAACATGGTCCAGGATTCTCCAAATCTGGCACCAAGTTGAAGTGGAAGCTGTAAAGAAGGAAAGGGTAGGAATGGTCCACACCATGTCTATGGAGGGGTTTCAGTAGTCACAGGCGGACTCCTAGAAAGGAGACAGATGAAGGAACCAACACCAGGCAAAAGCCACATGATAGGATCAAATGCTTCTTTTATTTATGATATGCATTTAGGATTAACAATATTCTCAATATTGTAACAGATGTACAGTAGGGCAAGGTTACAACCAGAGGGGAAAGATACAAATGAGATGCAGAAACACATTCACCTAGGAATAAAGACACATAGAGTAGATAATTTAAGGTAATAACCTATGAGGTGGCTGGTATTTTTAGTGCATGCACAATCAAATTCTTTGTGTATCTATAAATCGGAGAATTTCACTTTAACATTGGTTTCAAAAAGCCTTACTCAAACGGTATATTTAAAAGGAGAACAATGTATGACAGCCATCCAAGTTAAAATGCCATACCTGGCAAAGTTATAATGACAAATTATCCCCAATACTAAGCTTAGTGAATTGTATGTAACTGGCATTTCATCTATGTTCAATGAACTATACTGAATTACATGGGCCTAACGGTGTCCAGTAAAATATATTGTACCATCAAATTTTAAATTTTGAAATTAAATCATTCAGTATTATGATTAAAGAAACAAAGCTCCATCTCTGTTCCCAGACTTGCTATAATGTTTGACATCAAGCCCTCTGAGCATATTTTTACATATAGTAAATCACAAAGAACATGAAAGCATCTCAGGCATACACTGATCAACCAATTATATTGCACCCGAATTCTTATATGTCCCAAACCCCCAGATATCTGCAAAAATAAATCAGAAAATCAAACACCCGCCAGGTGTGGGCAAGTAGCAGAAATGAGTGTAGATTCCCAAATAGATCTGGCATGCACAGAGGGAGGGAGCCACAGATCTCATCTTTGTGGCACAGCATGGAAAAGCAGACCCAATACTGCCATTTGCCCAGCTTTCAAGAGATGTTAAATTCTGAGTTTTTATGCAAAATCTCCTGATTCACAAATACTGGCAGCAAGTTCAATTTTTTAACACCATGAAAATCAAACATAATTCATCCAGGAGCTAGATCTAATGCTTAGGATGCCAAATTGCAATCTCTGACTTACATATGAATTCCTCAACTTGGAGATCCAAAACAAGCAGGTGGATCTAGAAATTTATACTTTGGAGAAAGCAAAAGAGAGAAGGAAGTATGAGGTTGGGAAAAGAAAATAAGAGAGTGAGAGGTAAGAAGTGAAATCTACTTGAACCAAGTGAGTGAAGTTCTAGATTTTCACAACCTACCTCAAGGTCAAGACATAGCTAGGGAAACTGGAACACAATGAGAGAAAGCATGCAGAAGTTTTGTTTTAAAAAATTTTTTCATTATCAATCTTTGTCTATTTTACATTTTTTTTATTTGTACAGAACTCTCAGAGGGAAAATATGTAAACAAAAATAATCATCCTGGCCAAGTATTCTTTTTGGTGAGGAATGAAGATTTTTAAAGTCACAGGATAATAAAATATACCAGCAAAACTCTAGTCTCAGACCATAGTTTTGAGAAGTAAGTATACTCCCCAGCACTAGTCAGAACTGACATGGTTATTTTGTAGTAGAGCCAGAACCAGACCCCCATTACTCCTGACTCCTTGCAAGAGTTCTGTGCTGTCTCTGAAATATGTGATATTAAGTCAGTCATCAAGTTTAAGAGTTTGTAATTTGAGGCTTTCTCAATAAGTGATGGTGATCCAGTGTTCTCAAGGTCCAGAGTCCTTAACAATCCAACGAGATCATGTATATAGATGTATCATGCAAGGCTCTTAACAAACACAAGATACCATTATCTGGTTTCATTCAAAACATAAATTCTCAAAATATGCTTAATTTTAGTCAAGAGGTTAAATCAATAAAAGTTAGAATGAAATCTCTAGCTGTCATCTTTTTTCCAGATTTGAATTATCACTTGGTTAAATTTAAGAGTCAGCTAATAGCTGGAGAGTAATGCACTTCCCTAGTAATGTGCCACAATCTTTCTCTGTAAAGAGTGACATGGAAAAGACAAGTGGAAAAAGGAGGAGGAGGAAGCTGCTCCATGATGGGTTCTTAATGATCACCACACTACCAGTAATGGCACAAATTAAGAATCTTGTGGGTGAGGAAAGTGAAAAGCTAACAACTACATGCTTCTGTTACCAAAGTACATCAAGATCTGCCAGACGTTTGCTTTCTCAAGCATGGCCTCCTGCAAATTTCCTTGAACAAATGAGCATATTAAAACACGGGAAGGCAGCAACGGCAAGGCGCCAAGCAACTCAGTGAGAACCTGTCTCCACATAAAACACAAAATAGGGCTGGGGATGTGGCTCAGTGGTCGAGTGCTGCTGAGTTCAATCTCTAGTACCAAAAACAACAACAACGGAAGGCCAAATATGTTCAGGATCAAATGGCAAGCTCTGGCCATTTTTCTAGCACCCTAATTCTGTCAAGCCCACTGCCTTGAGCTGTTCTTTGCTGTGAATCTAGAATAAACTTAACTAGAATGATATCTGTGTGCAGGGATAATATGAAACTCTATTGAGTGCATATTATTCCTTAGCACAAATTCGTTTTACCCTCTAGGAAACAGATCTTAAGAATGTCTAAGATCTCTGGTGGTATAAGCATTGAGGCTGATACCTTTTGTCACCAAAACAAATGGCAAAATACACTAGCACCTTCTGATTATGGAAAGCATCATTCATAGAATTTAAAGATCAAATGCTCTGGGAAATGAAAATATATTATTGAAGTCAATGAAACTGTTCAGTCCTATTCCTTCCTGAAGAGACAGAGTTCCACTGTCTGCAGTAAGACTTAATTTTTAAACATTAATACACGAAAAGGTTCATTTGTTCAAGCTGTATTTGAAAAAAATATTACAGAGAATATTCTTTCTTGTATAGGAATGAATAAAAGATCTGTTGTAGCTTTAATTCTTCTGTAGCTTCTGTCTTTATCATTAGTGCTACAAGACAGTTTAAATTCTCATGACTACATCTGCTCACAATTGGTTTGCTAAAAGGCAAGAAAAAAAAGATAGTTTATCTGATCTCATATATATGTATATGTGTGTACATATATTGTTATATTTTTTCTCATGCACTTGAAACATCATTCAACCTGAACCCAGGGAGAGATTAAATTTGTTCCTGTCCAGGGTTTCCTAAAAGATTCTCAAAAAAAAAGAACTAAATTTTCTATGCTTAGTTCACACACTTCAGATCAGGAATGCATCATTTCTGATGGGAAAATGGAGGAGCCAATAAGACTTTCTATGTTGGAAAAAAATTTCATTCTAAAATTCCAAGAAGACCCTTGATTTTGAAACATCATTTGATCCAACTAACTCTGTTCTCTAATATAATAAGAGCATCGAAGAGGAGCGTGAATGCATAGCTCAGAAGCAAGACACTTTTGGTCCAGTGGTATACCTTTTAATGCACTAGACAAAGTAATTTGCTATATGGCCCACGGTCTTGGGTAGCAGTTAAATGGGCATCCAAGAAGTAAGCCAATTACTCCCTGACTATATTACCTTAGCTCTTAGGAGGACGATTTTATATTGTCCACCAAAACTGTGACCTTGTTCCTCTACCATGACCTTTGGTTATGGTCCTGGATGGATTGTGTAAGAATCTATCACTATATCTCACACACAGAATCTTTTTCCTTTCTGGAAAAAAAACAAAAAACAAAAAACCTCTGGCACCCGATCTGCCCTGTCCTAAACCAGCTCATTCAAAGGCTACAGTGAAGCTTAGTCCCAGTCCCAGGAATTTAGCATGTAAGGAACCTCTAGAAGGGGCTATACCAAGAAAATCCAGCTCTCTGAAAACTAGAGTTCCAAGGCCAAAAAGCGTGTCAGCCCTCCTAGACTTCTCTCACTGATCCTGAATCTTCATGGAAAGCAGCAGTTCTCAACCTGGATGTAAACCCAAATGAACTGAGAAACACTTCAAAACCTCATTGCCCGGGCCCCACCCCCAGACAAGTTACACTTCTCTTGAAGTGACCTCAGCATTCGCAATCTTTAAAGTCCCTCTCCACTCACTTTTGGTGGTAATGTACAAGCAAGTTGAAAATCAGTTTTGAAAAGGTGAGAGGTTGCTAAGACCAGCTCTGTTTGCCATCGGTCTTAAAGCAAAAAGTGCCCAGGATTGAAATCAGACAGTTCTGGCTGTAACTCCTCTTAGGCTATGTTCCTTAAGCCTCAGTTCCCTCATCTGGAAACTGGGGATATCTTGGTATCCTGTGGCTCATAGAAATTTAATGAGAAAAATAATAATGTAAAGTACCTGCTATAATACCTAATTCCCAGGAAGCACACAAAAAAATAACAGCAGTAGTAAAATTAACATCATGCATAAAACATGGTTTTAAGCTCCAAGGAAAATTCAAGCAGAGGTTCATTCTGACTCCATGTCCTACCCAAGAGTCACAGTCTGTACCTCAGAAACACATCTCTTGACTCCTGGTCCAGTATATTTCCATAGCTTCATACTTCCACCCAAGATGAATCCAGCCGTCCTGTCATCCTTCAATGGCTGAAGAGGACATATGCAGTCAGTGACACTGAACATAAACTTTCCCATAAGAAATAGTATGTAATAAATCAACTTTTTAAATATAACACATTTAAAATGTTTTTGTTTGTTTGTCTGAAGACTGGAGCAACTTCAAAGGGTTTCAATTTTAACTCCCAGTCATTTCTTATCAGTTGCCTTCCTACCACAAAACACCTGCTCCCCACAGTGACTGCCAACTACAGAGCCACTGACCTGCAGGGGAAACCGTGACAAAGCTGCAGTCACCCTGTGAACATTTCCAATTCATTTCTACACCAACTGCCTTGTGCCAGCGAAGCAAAACAGTGCTGGGACAGGGGGTGCAATTAACTGAATAAGCTAATCTACTTTGGAGTAAAAGAAATAACTCTGCCTGAGTATTGGTCACTGGCAAATAAGTCATTTTGGTCATTTTAGAAGAAAATCTGCCTTAAGCTTTAAGGTGATGGGCATTCCATAGCTACTCATCGGTAAGTACTTGGATTGAGTTAAATTTTGTTTGGAAACCTGTAACTATGAAATATGCATCATTAACGGTGTCTCAAATAGTCAATAAATACACACTTTCTCAATAAAAATTCTAACTAGGATAGGCTACCTTGTATGTCGACTCTAATCTTCATCAAACATGACAAGAACATGCAAAAATCCAAAGGTACCTTAACTGCCTAACAACATCTGCACAGTTCTTTGCAATGTCTCCCTTAGCTACCATGACTTCAAGACTAACACAAAGAACGGCAGGCACGCAGGTCAAGTAATAATCTACTGTTATGAGAAAGTATGATTTACTCTTAAAGAAAACACAACGATTACTCTCCCTTCCTGAAGAATGATGTGTGAAATGTGATTCTTTGAACCATAGCATCAATCTTGTCACATGAGGTGATTGGACTGAAAACAAGAGCAAAAACCACACTGGGGATGTCAAAGAGAAAATTTATAAGGAACCTGGGATCTTGAATATATCAGGAAGCTGCTGAATTCACTAGCCCTGAAAACATCCCACCTCATACCATCACCCCAGTGTTCTCTGGCAAATCTTTATTAGTTTCCTATTATTGTTCCTTTGTTGTTGAGATAAATTATCTCAAATTTCGTGGCTTAAAAGGAACTGTAAAGTCATCTTACAATTCTGGAGTTCAGATATCGGAAACTCAAGGTATCAGCAGAGCATGCTGCTTCTGAATATTCTAGAAGAGATTCCATATTTCTGTCTTTCCAGCCTTCAGTGGTGGTCTGTGTCCTTGGCTCAGAGTCCCTACATCTGTCTTCAGGTCAGCAGTACAGAGTCATCCAATCACTCTCTCTCTCTCTCTCTCCTTCCCTTCCGCTCCCTGTCTATTTTCTATCTTCTCTCTTCTTTCTACCTTCTATCTTCTACTATCTTCTCTTTTTCTTCTTCTATTTTCTATTTTCTATCTCCTATCCTCTATCTTCTATCTTTATATCTTCTATCTTCTACCTTTCTACCTTCTGTATTTCTTATATGTCTTTCTATCTTATATCTGTCTGTCTGTCTATCTTTGATGTGCTTCTGCTTGCAATATTACATTTATTTCCCCAGCTATGAATCTTCTGCCTCCTTTTACCTATAAGGACTCTCATGATCACCTGAAGCCAGATAACCAGGATAATCTTTCCATCTCAAGATCCTTACCTTAATCACATCTGCAAAGTTCTTGGGACATGTAAGGTGAAATAGTTACAGTTTGGGGAGTTTAGGACATGGACTTGGGTGGGGTGGGGTGTCATTATCCAGGCCCCCACAGGCATGGAGGCAAGGTGTATATGTAATATAGTAATATACATGTAATATATGTTACATATATATGCATATATATGTATATATGTATATGTTGGATATGTAATATATTAATATATGTATATATGCAATGTATATAATATATTAATATATATGTAATACATAGTACATTTATATTTATATATGTATATGTAACATATTAATATATGTAATATATTAATAATATATGTGTATATATGTAATGTATGTAATATATTAATATATGTAATATATACACATATATATACAGACATACACACATATACATTTTTTTTTCATTCTTGAAAAGTTTTATTTATTTTTTGTTGAGGTATAATTTATACACAGTAAAATGCATGCATCATCAATCCTATGGTAGACAGAATAATGGACTCCCAAAGATGTTCACATTCTAATCCCTGAAAACTGTGAATATGTGTTTAAATGACACAAAAGGAATTTTCCAGAC
>PVHX01016575.1:0-42853 GCA_004024805.1 Geosciurus inauris | reverse complement strand
ACCACTGTGCCACATCCCCAGCCCTATTTTGTGTTTTATTCAGAGACAGGGTCTCATGGAGTTGCTTAGCTCCTTGCCATTGCTAAGGCTGGCTTTGAACTCACAATTCTCAGGTCAGCCTCCTAAAGTGCTAGGATTACAGGCATGTGCCACCACACCTGGCTATGCTTGAGTTTTGTAGTACAATATAAATCTTTTATATATTTATATTGAAGGCCATATGGGAAGATGTACTGTTCCTAAAGACCACCTTTAAAGGAAGCTATCTCTTTTTTTAAAAGAAGGATTAGCTGAGCGTGGTGGGGCACGCCTGTAATCCCAGCACTTTGGGAGGCTGAGACAGGAGAATCGCAAGTTCGAAGCCAGTCTCAGCAACAGCGAGGCGCTAAGCAACTCAGTGAGACCCTGTCTCTACATAAAACACAAAACAGGGCTGGGGATGTGGCTCAGTGGTCGAGTACTCCAGAGTTCAATCCCTGGTACCACCCAAAAGGGGGGGGGGGGCCCTAGCTATTTGTTATTGTTTACTTGCAAAAGCTACATAGAAACTAAAAAGAAAGAGGGAGTAATATATAAATCTACAAGGTCAAGGAACAGAATAGAAAGTTTGTAGAAGGTGAGTAGATGGAGGAATACCAGGACAAATTTAGTAGGACAAAAGTTTTTACATATTCTATAAAGCAAAATATATATATGAAAAATTGCTCTGTGAACTTTTATTTCATTTGTATACATAAGTACATGTACATTTATACCAAGCCACATGCCCTGGTGAGTATTTAATGGTTTAATATCCCTAACATAAATAATATCCACTAAAAAATACTGCTATTATAAATTTAGTCCATGAGGCCAGGAGTGGTGGCCCTTGTCTGCAATCCCCAATTACTCAGGAGGCTGATGCAGGAGGATGGCAAGTTTAAGGCCAGCCTGAACTATTTAAAGAGACCCTGCTTCAAAATAAAATTTTAAAAAAGGGAAAGGGAGACCACTGGGGGTGTAGCCCAGTGGTAGAGCACCTGCATAGCATGAGCAAAGCTCTGGGTTTAAACACCATTAAAAAAATAAAATAAAATAGTTGGGCATGGTGGAACATGCCTATAATCCTAGTGGTTCGGGAGGCTGAAACAGAAGGATCACAAGTTCAAGGCTAGCCTCAGCAATTTAGAGGTCCTAAGCAACTCAGAGAGACTTTTTTTTTTTTTTGGTACCAAGGATTAACTCAGGGGCACTTGACCATTGAGCCACATCCCCAGCCCCATTTTGTGCTTTTTATGTAGAGACAGGGTCTGAGTTGCTTAGAGCCTTACCATTGCTAAGGCTGGCTTTGAACTGGTGATTCTCCTGTCTCAGTGTAACAAAGTGTAACACGTCTCAAAGTGTTGGGATTACAGGCATGAGCCATTGCACCCAGCTGAGACTCTTGGTTTTTAAAAAAAAAAAAATGTTGGGAAGGGGAGCTCAGTGGTAAAATGCCCTGGGTTAAAATGTCCAGGACGACAACAACGAAGAAAATAAAGGCTAGGGATATAGCTCAGTGCTTGCTGAGCACGTACAAAGTAATGGGTTCAATCCCTGGTGCCCCACTGAAAGTTCATAATTCAGAATGAACTATATTGAACAATTATGAACTTTCAGAATTATGAAAGTTCATAATTCAAAATGAACTATATTGAACATTTGTAGGCAAAACCATACAAAGTTAATTAAAAATAATGCCTATAATTTCCTTTTCTTTGTGTGGTGCTAGAGATCAAACCCAGAGCACATATGTGAGGCAAGTACTATACTCCTGAGCTCAGTTCCCAACACCCCCCCCCACACACACACACCTTTTTTAACCACTGAGCCACATCCCCAAGCCCTCTTTCCCATTTTTAAATTTTGAGACACGTTCTCGCTAAGTTGCTCAGGGCTTTGCTAAGCTGTTGAGGCTGGCTTTGAACTTGAGATCCTCCTGCCTCAACCTCCTGAACCAATTGGATTACATGTGTTAGCATTGCATCCGCCCAACCTTCTTTTTAATAGAAAGCTTAAAGCACATTGAGAAAAATGAATAATTTAGCTTAAGATTCTCAAAGCAACAGAAGAACTATAATATCAAGTTTTCATATTGGATGTCTATGAGCAAAGTACAGTGCTAAAGCCTCTATACAGATTACTTCATGTGATCCTTATAATGATCCTTTGAGATAGATGGAATTAATTCCATTACCTATTAAGATATAAAAGCCTAATAGTGAGTATGTAACTTGCAAGTTTATACAAGTGAAAAAAAACCTAAACAGTCAGATCTTGTAGATAACAAAGTCCTTGGCAATAATCTTACTATTTCACTGAAAGGTCACCAGATTGTCTGTTTTAGAAAGGAAGTCTAAAAGAATCTAAACAAGTAACAAGAATTTCACTGTCAACCTTAAGGAACTTGGCATTCTGCTATATAAAGTGAGTAAATTAGCATCACTTACCATATCTGTAGCTTGATCTTCTTTCCTTGTAATTCAACTGTTTTGATCTTAAAGTCTATTCCTATAACATAGGAAAAAAGGGTAAGTTGTAATAGTGGCTTTTTGCTTGCTACAATAAAATTCACTTAAGTAAAAATGCTTGTACTCTGGACTAGAGATGTAAGCTCAGAGGTACAGATTGCTTAACATGTGCAAGATCCTGGGTTTGATCCCTAGTGCCATTCAAAAAAAAAAGCTTACACTTTTTAAATTTGTTTATGTGATTCTAGATAGATTATGCAAATCTTAGCAAATGAGGTCTACGATTTTAAGCCTAAATAATATAAAATCCAAGACAACAATATAAACAACTACACTGAAACTTTGGTTTTTTATAAATTAGGAATAAGTAAAATTTTAAATATCTAATATTATAGTTGGAGGTTTTAACACTTTTCTTAATAACTGATTTTTAAAATGTGGGCATAAATTCAGTAATAGTACAGAAGAACTGATTCATACTTTACCAACCAATTTTACTTAATTGACATATACACCTACATCCAACACCAGAAAACACACTTTTTAAAAAAGATGCTGGGGAATGAACCCAGGGCTCTATATATAATAGGCAAGAGCTCTACCAATAAGCTACATCTCCAATCCCATATTCTTTAATAAAAACATAAGGGCCATAAAAGAAGTTTCACTATATTTAAAAGTGCTACAATCATACAAAGTATGTTTTTTGACCACAACAAATTAAAATGAAAATCACTAGCTGGGGCTGTAGCTCAGTGGTAGAGCGCTTGCCTAGCATGCGTGAGGCACTGGGTTCGAGCCTCAGCACCACATATAAATAATAAGTGAATAAAATAAAAATCCATTAACAACTAAAAAAAAAAATTTAAAATGAAAATCACTAACAAAACATATCTGAAAAATTTCCAAGTATTTGGAAATTCGTGGGTCAAAAAATAAATTACAATAAAAATTAGAAAAAATTCTGAAGAAACTGTAACGGAAACACAAGATCAAAATTTGTGGGATACAGTCAGGCACAGCAGCACGTATCTGTAATCTCAACTACTCTGGAGTATGAGGTAGGAAAGTTCAAAGCCAGCCTCAGGAATTTAGGGAGACCCTGTACCAAATTTAAAGATAGACTGGAATAGGGGAAGGGGGTGGGATATAGCTCAAAGTAGGGTTTAGAGAGAAATTTACAGTATTAAAGGTCTACGCTAAGAGGGAATACTTATTCTGTTTTATGCAATGAAGTGTTACCTGATTCAAGAATTTTTTAAAAAGCCAATTAAGATCTTAACATAAAAGATTTACATCAGGAAATAAAACTGTAACAAGCATTGCTTCAGAAGAATACCAAAGGAATAGATTAAGTCAGTTCATTCCTAAAATATACGCCAAAGATCAGAATTGCCAAATTTCTAGAAGTACACACAGCCAGGCTTTATTTTGCAGAATGAAAAAGCTACTAGAGAAGATAAAAGTATGAGATACAAATTAAACATTATCGTAAGATTAAAGACACAAAGGTACTATTAAAATTTCTATATGAGAACTCTGAAGCTGCTCTATTGACTATATCATCTTATGACCAGTGAGAGCAAAATAGCCCATGTTCCTGAAGATGATAAACTGAATAATATACAGCTAGCAAAAAACAAATTGGGAAAAAGGGCCAATATCTCCATTGAGAAAATACAAAGTAAATAAATTTGTAAAGATCAAATCATCTAATCCTGACAACACAGCAGAGTTAATAAGCAGAAAACATATTCCACTACAAAACATCTGCAAATTCCACATATATCAAGCTCATTTTCAAAAAACAAAAGAAATTCCTTTGGGCCCCAAACAAAAAGGAAACTGAAAACCAGAGCTGATAAACAGGCTTTCGTTGCACTTCAGACATGACAGGATTGGGGGGAAGCACAACCAAAGATTGTGCACTGTAATGGCCACGATGGGGACATAAAGAAGAGGTTCCAAGTCTTTGGGAAACAGAATATTGGAACTAAGACCTGTGCCTGAAACCTAGAAAGGACTTAAGTCTTAAGGAGAGTCACCTAGGAAACAGAATCTGCTCATTGGCAAAAAGTGATCCTAAGGAGCTTCTGACAGGCCTTTTGTGTCATTCAGCTTTGAGGATCCATATTTACATAAAAAGTGGTCATGGGTTACTAACAGCAAATATAATAATGCAAAGTACAGATCCTTCACCAGACGTTAAAGAATTCCCACTAGTAAAGACCTATTGAATATTACATAATAATTTTGGCGGGAGTGGGGAGGACCGGGATTGAATTCAGGGGTACTCGACTACTGAGCCACATCCCCAGCCCTATTTTGTGTTTTATGTAGAGACAGGGTCTCACTGAGTTGCTTAGCGCCTCACTGTTGCTGAGGCTGGCTTTGAACTTGCGATTCTCCTATCTCAGCCTCCCAAAGTGCTGGGATTACAGGCATGCACCACCGTGCAAGCTTAGATAATAATTCTCAATAAAGAAACAAATAACCTGGTGTAGTGGTCATGCTTGTGATCCTAGTGGCTCAGGAGACAAGGTAGTAGGATTGTGAGCTCAAAGCCAGCCTGAGCAATTTAGTGAGGCCCTAAGCAACTTAGCAAGACCCTGTTTCTAAAAAAATATAAAAAGGGGGGCTGGGGTTATGGCTCAGTGGTAGAGTGCTCGCCTAGCACATGTGAGGCACTGGGTTTGATCCTCAGCACCACATAAAACAAAATAAAGATATTCTGTCCACCTACAACTAAAAAATAAATATTTAAAAAAAAAATATATATATATATATAAAGGGCTGGGGATGTGGCTCAGTGGTTAAGTGCCCCTGAGTTCAAACCCCAGTACTTGCCACCCACCCAAAAAAAAAAAAAAAAAAAAAGGAACAAATAATTAAAAAACATTAAATAACATGAAAATTATCCACCTTTAATAAGAGTTAACAGACACAAAGCCAAACTGAACCTACAAATTTTCAGAATATAATATAATTATGTCATGGGATTAAAATTATTGAAGGGTTTTTTTTTTTTTGCAGGGGATGAGGGCTAACTGGGGATGGAACTCAGGGGCACCCAACCACTAAGCTACATCCCCAGCCTTATTTTGTATTTTTATTTAGAGGGAGGGTGTCTCACTGAGTTGCTTAGCTCCTCGCTTTTTGCTGAGGCTGGCTTTGAACTCATGATCCTCCTGCCTCAGCCTCCAGAGCTGCGTGGGCCAGCTAGGCTAGTTTTTTGTTTGTTTGTTTTTAAAAACAAGAAAAAGAACAGTTACCATAAATCAAGGATCAAAAGTCTGGGATAACATTTTTACCAGTAAAAGGATGAGAAAAAACAAAAGCAAAGTGGCAAATTTCAAACTTGACTTAAAAATTTATCCTTTTATTGAGATTACAGTCCAAATGATTTTTCTAAAATGAAAAGTGGATTTGCTTTCTCAATGTTTTCAGGATAAAACATCTGTAGTGTACGTGACATACCCCTGCACGTCCTTTTTTCATATCTCTGACAACATATGCTACTTACTAAAACCTTTTCTGATCCCACTTTTCTTTTCCTGGTAAACCTCTATTTATCTTTTTTTTTTTTTTTTAAATATTTTTTAGTTGTAGATGGACACAATACCTTTATTTTATTTATTTTTATGTGGTGCTGAGGATTGAACTCAGTGCTTCATACATGTGAGGTGAGCGTTCTACTACAGAGCCACAACCCCAGCACTCCATTTATCTTTCAAGCCTCAGTTTCATTTCTATGGACCAAATACAAAAGCGGTTTTCTATCTGAGCTTTGATTGACAGTGAAACTTTAATGCAAAAAAATTGTTTAAAACATATAAACAGATGTATAGGATACCAAGCTTAAGAAGAAAATGTGCTACAATCTTAATCTCCTCCCTGTCTCTTCCTTTATAGTAAAACTCCTTGAAAATTTACTATGTATGTTGCCTCTAGGTTTTTCTCCTCCCATCTCTTGAATAGTTAGGTAAACGGTTGAAAATACAGCTCAGTGGTAAAGTGCGTGCCTAGCAAGCACAAAGCCCTGGGTCTGATCCCTCACCACAGGGGTGGGGTAAGTGGAGAATAACAGATAAAACAGGTAACTAGAACCTGTTATGTGATTCCTGTGAATACTGGTTTGATCTGTAATGCTAATATCATTTTTCCATGCGAAGCAGATGGGTAATAGTATGCCCCATTAATTAAAAGCTTTAAACATTTAAAGAATTCACAGCTTTTTTCCAGGGAAGGATTTTTTGGGGGGGATCCCAAATATTTTGGGAATCTAGGAAGGAAGGGGAAAGGAAAATGACTGGAAGGGATTCTGTGGTGGGAAAATGTGCACCATGAAAAAAGAAGAAATGATTTTTCTACCCATACCTTCCCCCAATTCACATGGCTCCTATTCTGTATCTCATTTTTTTATGTATATATTTCTTAGTTGTTGATGGACTTTATTTTCATGTGGTGCTAAGAATCGCACCCAGTGCCTCTCACACATGCTAGGCAAGTGCTCTACCACTGAGCCACAACCCCAGTCCCTCTGTAAATAATCTCTCATCAAGAAATGATCTAGCGGGGCTGGGATTGTAGCTCAGTGGTAGAGCGCTTGCCTCGCATGCGTGAGGCCCTGGGTTCGATCCTCAGCACCACATACAAAGCAATAAAATAAAGACATTGTGTCCATCTACAACTAAAAAAAATATATATTTTTAAAAAAAAGAAATGATCTAGGGGCTGGGGTTATGGCGCAGTGGTAGCGTGCTCGCCTAGCACGCGTGAGGCACTGGGTTCGATCCTCAGCACCACAAAAAAATAAAATAAAGACATTCTGTCCACCTACAACTAAAAAAATAAATATTAATTTTAAAAAGAAATGATCTAAAAGCCAGGCGCAGTGGCTCAAGCCTGTAATCCCAGCACTTAGGGAGGCTGAGACAGGAGAATCCCAAGTTCAAAGCCAGTCTCAGCAACAGCGAGGTGCTAAGCAAGCAACTCAGTGAGACCCTGTCTCTACATAAAACACAAAAAAATTGGGCTAGGGATGTGGCTCAGTGGTCAAATGCCCCTGAGTTCAATCCCCAGTACCAAAAAAAAAAAAAAAAAAAAAAAAAGAAATGATCTAAAACCAATGCTCAACAAAATAACACTGGCTACTTTTTTGGTTCGAGCCAGCTGGGCAGCTTAGGGAGACCCTGTCTCAAAAAAGGGCTGGGGATGTAGTTCAGTGGTAAAGCACCCCTGGGTTCAAACTCTAGTACCAAAAACAGCAACAACAAACTACTCCCAGAAAAGACATGCACCTTCCTTCCTTCCTTCTATTAGTTTCTCTCCCTCCATATTCCTATCCGATCTAACTCCTCAACCTCATGGAGTGAAGAAGCTAATTTGTAAGCAGAGTTCCTGCTTCTCAGTTCTTTGGCCACTGAACAGAAGCCATTTTTTCCCTCTTGTCATTGTTTCAAGTCATGGGCTTTATCAAGCAGCATCAGAACTACACCTTTTGTAAGTTACATTCCTAATAAAACTCAAACTTATTCTAGGGACTACCAATCTCCTCCCTTCTCTCCCTTTATAGTAAAAATCCTTGAAAATTTACTGTACATGTTGCTTCTAGGTTTTTCTCCTCACATCTCTTCAATAATTATAATCAGGTTTTGTTGCTGTCAACAATTTCCATGTTCCTAAATCCAAGAGTCACTTCTTTTTACCTTTTTTTAAACTGGGGCAGAAGGGGGAGTGCTAGGGATTGAATCCGGGGCCGAATGGACGCTTAAGCATGCACTCCACCACTAAGCTACACCCCAAGACAACGAGGGTCATTTTTTGTTGTTGTTTTGAAGTACTTGAGACTGAAAGGACTGCTTTACCACTAAGCTACATCCCTAACCCCTTTTTATATTTTATTTTGAGACAAGGTCTCACCAAGTTGCACAGGCTGGCCTTGAACTGCAACTGTCTCGCTTCAGTCTTCCCAGTAGTTGGGACTGCAGTAATTTCTAAAACCTCATCTAAGTCAACATAATTAGCAGTAACTGAAGCTGTTCTTCATTCCTTTTGGAACACTCTTCTAGTTTTCCTGCCTTTCATGCCATTCTTCAATATTAATTGCCGATTTCCCTTCATCTCTCTGACCCCTAAAAATTGAGAATGAACTTCTCTGTCCTATCTTCACTTCCCTAGTCTCCCTGGTGGTGATTTTCCTTACTTTCACAGATTTTAATTCTACATCTCTCTCTTATAGCCCAGATCTCTCCCCTAAACTCCAAACTCAAGACGCCCAAGTACTTATATCTCCAAATCCCATCTCTCACAAAGACTAAAAGAAAAAATATTTTTAAATGGCCCAGAAAGTACTAACATTCTGTTCTCTCCCCTTTTCTACATTGTCCTCAACATTCTCACTCTGATCCAGTTAACTGTACTGGCTTCCTTCTTGTTGTTCCACACATCAGGCAGCTTGCCATCTCAGACCTTTGCACATTCTGTTCCTGGCGTGGAATATTCTTCTTTTCTATTATTATGACTCTTTCTCTCAAGTCACAGGATCCTAAATTGCAACATTTCTCTATGTTCCCTGACTATTGTCCATTAACACTCCTTGTCCCTGTTCTTTATGTTTTAACATTCTTCGTTTCTTTTTCAAGCATCTTTTTTTTGGGGGGTGGTGCTGGGGATTGAACCCAGGGACTTGGGAATGCTAGGCAAGCACTCTACCAATCCAGCCCCTAACATCTTTCTTTTTTTCGTTTTGATGGATACCTTTATTTATTAATTTTTATGTGTTGCTGAGAATAGAACCCAGTACACACAAATGCTAGGCAAGTGCTCTACCACTGAGCCACAACTCCCTTCCCACATTTCTGAAACCAGTCTCCCTCGGCAAAATTTAAGACTCATGAAACCACAAGATTAGTGTTGTTGTTTTTTTTTAATCTATTTAAGTCATTCAGATTCTTATCCCCAGAGCTATGCCTGACATATAACATGTATTTAAGAAAATATCTGTTGAGCCAGGCTCAGTGGTGCATGCCTATAACCCCAGCAACTTTGGAGCCTGAGGTAAGAGGATCCAGGTCACCCCGCACAGTTTAGGGGTGTCCTGTGTCTCACAAAATTAAAAATAAAAAGGGATGAGTATGTATGCTGCCCAGTACCCCCCAAAAGTTTAATAAATTTAAAAAAAATAATTACTGAAAAAACACAGAATTTCACCAGAAAGTGAAACCCACCATTTGACAAATGCCCTTATCCACTTTGCTTTCAATCAGTTTTTTAGAGCTTTGGGCCAGAGACTCCAAAGAGATACCAAAATATGGAAAAACAAAACAAGGAACAGGACCAATAAGAATATATCATTTCTTGTGTGACCCTACTTTGTGTACAACCAGAGATGTGAAAAATTGAGCTCCATTTGTGTACAAGGAATCAAAGAACATTCTGCTGTTATGTATAACTTAGTAGAACAAACAAACAAATAAATTTTTAAAAATATATCATTTCGGGGGCTGGGATTGTAGCTCAGCGGTACAGCGCTTGCCTCACATGCGTGAGGCCCTGGGTTCGATCCTCAGCACCACATACAAAGAAATAAAATAAAGACATTATGTCCATCTACAGCTAAAAAAATATTTAAAAAAATATATATATCATTTCTCATCTTTTCAGGAATAAGATATTTTTTAATGGGGGGGATGACAAAAAGGAAAAAAGCTGAACCAGAAAACTCCTAAGTATTTTTTTAAATGGCAGAAATATTATAGTCAACAGAAAGGCTACAAGAAAAAATTCAGATCACTCAGAAAATACAAAGTGACAAGAAATATTTGTGAGATATAACACATTCAAAGATCAAACCAGGAAGTCTGACATTGAACACAAAAACTGAGCAACAGAGAAAATGACATATAGAAAATAATCACAGAAGTTATGCACAAAAACTTAAATTCCAAAGGAATCTGTTTTTGAATTAAAAGACTCACCAAATACCTACTGTGATGAATAAAATAAAGCCTATACCAAGGCACATCAAAGTGAAATTTCAGAACACCAAGAAAAGGTATAAAAGCTTTCAGAGACACCAACTAAGCCATATTAAAGGATCAAGAATGACAACATCTCAATACCACCACTAAAATCCAAAGACAAAAGGTATTTTTGGGCTGGGATTGTGGCTCAGTGGTAGAGCGCTTGCCTTGCATGAGTTAGATCTTCAGCACCACATAAAAATAAATAAATAAAGATATGGTGTCCATCTACAACTAAAAAAATATTTTTTTAAAAAAAGTATTTTCAACCTATATCCAGCCAATACCAAACGAAAGGCATTTTCAGACATGAAAAGCTCAAAATATTTAGCTCCCATGTGTTAGGGCTCAGAAAACAATACCCCCAAAAGGTAGAACCTTAACACGTTGAGTCAGATCAAGTCTCAGAGTCTACATCTCTCTAACTTTTCCTGTTTCTCTGCCCATGTGCAGGAAAGGGCTCTCTTTGAAGTTACCTTAGGGAACCAAAAGCAGCTCTTCCAAAAGAAATGGCAACTGCCTTCTCTTTCCATAGGAATAGCATCAACAACCAGGAAAAGTTGACCAGGAATATAAGACTAAAGTCTCTATGCCCAGACTAACTTCTTATCTGTTCTTCAAAGGGTACTTTCCAAAGTATGACCTGAGAGATTTTATTTGCATAACAAGACAGCCTTTGTGGTCCAGTTCTGCCCCTCAATTTCACCACCTATCTGGAGTTACCTTTATGCCAAGCTATTATCTGTTTTTCCAAGAACATTCTTTAACCTAAAAAGCATTTACTGTACCTCTGAAATTGCCTACAGTCTCTCCCCAACTTCCTTCCCCATTATGAAGAGGGTATTTTTTTTTTTAATATTTTTTTTAGTTGTAGATGGACACAATGTCTTTATTTTATTGGTTTGTATGTGGTGCTGAGGATCGAACCCAGGGCCTCACGCATGCGAGGCAAGCGCTCTACCGCTGAGCCACAATCCCAGCCCATGAAGAGGGTATTTAAACTCAAACCACTTACTATTGAAATACAGGTCAATCTGTATGCCTTTCTCCTCTGTTAACCTATTATCAGTTTGTTTCAGCAGAAATAGTAAGTACTAGCCGGGCACAGTGGCTCAAGCCTGTAATCCCAGCACTTAGGGAGGCTGAGACAGGAGAATCGCGAGTTCAAAGACAACCTCAGCAACGGCGAGGCGCTAAGCAACTCAGTGAGACCCTGTCTCTACATAAAACACAAAATAGGGCTGGGGATGTGGCTCAGTGGTTGAATGCCCCTGAGTTCAATCCCCAGTACCAAAAAACAACAACAACAACAAAAAAGAAATAGTAAGTACTGAACCTTCAGGGGCAGAATGTCAACTTTCATACACATGCATCCTTTGTAAGATACCTCCTACGAGATTGCTGTACCAAACCAAGAAAGAGAAAGATATAAAATACATCAAACAGACTGATGTTAGGGCAGGTCTACCCTAGAGAATGATAAGAAGTTAATTTCAAGCCAGGCACGGTGCACACATGCCTGTAATCCCAGTGACTCCGGGGGCTGAGCCTCAGCAATTTAATGAGTCTGTAAGCAGCTTAGCAAGACCATGTCTCAAAATAAAATGTAAAAAAGGGGTGTGGATGTGGTTCAGTGCTCCTGGGTTCAATCCCTAGTACCAGAAAAAACCAAAACAAAAACAAAACTTGTTAGTTCCAAGATGTATGTCTCTTGGGACTAGGGGTGGGTTGGGGAAGAGGAGATAGTGTTAATAGAATTTGTATGAAATGCAGAAGTATCTGATGATTCTGTCTAGGATAAAGTCAAGATAGGTAAATGTAAAAATGAAGGAACTGTAAACTACACTCAAAAGAAAAGGCAGGGCTGGGATTGTAGCTCAGAGGTAGAGCGCTTGCCTTGCATGCGTGAGGCCCTGGGTTTGATCCTCAGCACCATGTACAAAGCAATAAAATAAAGACATTGTGTCCATCTACAACTAAAAAAATATTTAAAAAAAAAAAAAAAAAAGAAAAGGCAGTCCAAGAAAGAGAATGCAATTATTGTATACTACTTGGTTTGGCAATTACCAAAACAATTGTCATTACTATTTGAGAAGATGAAAGGAAAGGTGTCAGGAATGTCTGATGATGTAAGAAAACTAAATTCTTATCTTCTCTGACAAGAGAGAATTTCTATGATGAGGGTTTTTTGTTTTAAGTTATAAGCATAAAAATAGGGAATACAGAACTGAACAACAGAAAAAGAATTTTTAAAACCTAGGAAAAGTAAACACAGGTGGGCATGGGACAAAGATTCACTGTTACAGCTGCTGCTGCTGCTCCTGCTACAGTCACAGCCTTGAAGTACTACCTGATTTCTAAAAATTTTACCTGTTAAATAGAAAGTAAAATTAGGTTAACAGGAAGTATGTTTACAAATATATTTTCTCAACTACTTATAAACTTCAACTTTGTCATCACAGTCTATGAATAAAGATACTTAAATTTCTTAGCATGGCCCCGGGTTTCCTCTCTAGAATCATTCCTCCAGTTTTCCTCCTGTAGCCAGGACACAACTTTTACAGCTCTGACTTTTTTTTTTTTTAATAAGGAAATAGCTTTGTTACGTCAGCATGCACCTGCCTTACCCCCACATATCCCATACCTATACACACCTACATATGGAAATTTTTTTAGTTAAAGACATAGTAGAGATATAGCTCAGTTGGTATAGTGCTTGCCTCACATGCACAAAGCCCTGGGTTCAATTCTCAGCACCACACACACAAAGAGTAGAAAAGCTTATGATAAAATTTAGGCATCAGCCAAGTGGTGGCTCACGCCTGTAATCCCAGCGACTTGGAAGGTTGAGGCAGGAGGATTGCCAAGTTCAAAACCAGCCTCAGCAACTTAGCAAGGCCCTAAGCAACTTAGTGAGGCCCTGTCTCAAAATAAAAAATAAAAAGAGCTGGAGATGTGGCTTAGTGGTTAAGCACTTCCAGGTTCAATTTCTAATTAAAAAAAAAAAAAATTAGTGACCAGAGCAAAGTAAGAAACTCAGCTGCCCAGAGAAGCCAGGAAAATCTGTAAGATTGTGACAGAAAGAATAATCAGATTCTTCGGCAAAGGTACCATTTGCTAAATTACTGGAGACAATTATAGGATTTGATCCAATGTGATTTTTTTACTTGTGTAAAAATACACTAAACGAATTCCCGCTTTTGACAGATTGCTGACACGCAAAGCTCAAGATTATTTAATTACCATCGTCAAGTTATTTATCAATTTTCAGTTATTCAATTAACAGTATCAGGCAACATATTTGACTTGATATTGCATAAGCTCCCTCCAGTGGCAAGAGGAGTTAACTGCAACCTCTATCCTATAAACAGGTGTTTCTGCAAAGCTTGGCTTCTGATGACACAAGTAATGTAGAAATTACTGTAAGTCAAACAACCTATACAAAAAACTCCAGACAATCAAAGGTTAATAATTTATGATGAAATAATCAGTATCTATGGTCTTTACCAAGCAAGGCCCGACTTGGTTCAATCTGCATACACACAGAAGATTAAAATAAAAATCAATAGCAGCAGCAATAGCACCAACAGTAATATTTACTAAATAATTCATAACTATGCTAAACATTTCATGCATTTCACAGTCATAAAAATTCTGAGACAGTACTAGTAGGCTTTTTCTATAAAAATAAAATTAGAGATAATTTACTTAAGGTTAGAGGATAAATGAATAGCTGAACCAGGATTTCAATTTGATGTCTGATTCTTATCATATATGCTCTCAACCTATATTAAGTTGCATAACTTCACTTAAGGTAAAATTCACATAAATTGACCATTTCAAAATGAACAACTGACAATGCTCAATTCCAACTACCTCTATCCAGTTCTAAAACCTTTTCATCACCTCAAAAGGCAACTCCACATCCATTAAGTAGCTGCTTTCCATTCTCCCTGCCCCCCTCCCCAAAACCACCAATCTACATATCTACCTTGTTTTTATGAGTTTACCTATTGCAGATATTTTATAGAAAGATAAAAGCGCAACAAATGGCCTTTTATGTCTGGCTTCTTTCACTTAGTATATTTTCAAGATTATGAAATAATTTTGAAATAAGATTATGCTACATTATCTACAATACGTAGCAATGCATAGTACTTCATTCCCTTTTCTGACTGAATAATACACTGTATGCATATACAATAATTTGATTATCCACTCATCTAATGGACATGTGGGCTGTTTCCCTTTTTGGCTTTTATTCCCTCCATGGCAATACTGGGATTGAACGTAGGGTTACACTGCCATGGAGTGACATCCCAACACTTTTTATTTTTAGACAGAGTCTCACTGAGTTGCCAGGGCAGGACTTAAATCTGTGATCCTCCTGCCTCACCGCCCCTATGTAACCAGAACTACAAACATGCACCACCATACCTGGCAGTGTTACTTTGTTTTAAATAGCTGTACTAGTGGGTATTAAATTATATTTCAACATGGTTTTTTATTTAATTTCCTTACTGTTTAATCATGTTCAGCACTCTTCATGTGTTTACAGACCATTTGTATATCTTCTCTGATGAAAGTTTATTATTCAAGTCCTGCGTCCATTTCTTAATCACATTGTCTTATTCAGTCACTAGAGTTCTTTGAATATTTAGGACACTTGGTACCCCTTGTTAGCTATGTTATTTGCAAATATTTTCTTCCATTCTATAGGCTGTCTTTTCACTCTCTCACTAATGTCCTATAAAGCACAAAAGTTTTTTAAACTTGGACAAAGTCCAGTTAATTATCCTTCCTTTTGCTGTATGTCATAATTCCACCGATTTTCATTTTTGAAATGCTTGAGGTGGAAGAAGTTCTCGGATATTGACGAATTCCTAATAGAATCAAAGCTAAATTCAAACTTTGCCTGCTACAACTAAGATATGTAATAGAGCTGGGCACGGTGGCGCACGCCTGTAATCCCAGCACTTTGGGAGGCTGAGACAGGAGAATCGCGAGTTCAAAGCCAGCCTCAGCAATGGAGAGGCGCTAAGCAACTCAGTGAGACCCTGTCTCTACATAAAACACAAAATAGGGCTGGGGATGTGGCTCAGTGGTCAAGTACCCGAGTTCAATCCTCGGTATCCAAAAAATAAATAAAAATTTTAAAAGATATGTAATAGAGGGATAATACAAGCATTTCTAATACAATGTTCTAAACAACTCGCTTAAAAAATTTTTTTAGTTGTAGATGAACACAATATCTTATTTATTTATTTATATGTGGTGCTGATAATCAAACTCAGTGCCTCACACAAGCCAGGCAAGTGCTAACACTGAGCCACAACCCAGCCCTAAACAACTCTTTTGTTCTGTAAAATTCACACATTAAATATAACAACGCTTATGAGAAAATTACAGTTGAAATATACCACTCAAGCAATTTTGTTCAGGACACTAAAAAATATCAGCACTATTAAAAAGTCATGTTCACTTCTTAATAAAGAAACAATCAGATTAAGTGTGAAATTTTATGCTTAAAAAAATGAAGGAACATTCATGAAAAGGGATAGAAGGTGGATCTGAAACTGCAGAATTATGAAAGGAGGGGTAATGTACAAAGATAATATATTTTAGAACTTCACAAACTTTCCTTGGCCAAACTGCCAAGGGCAAGAATAAGGAGAGATATTAGCTTCTGCACACTTCTATACTCCTCTGGAGCACATGATGGTCAGCTGTGTCAGTGTACTTAACATACTGTGCTAGCAGAAAGCACATATGACCCAATGTGGCTGCTTCTTTATTCTGACAATCATTCTCTTATGTAACAAGTGGCTGTAAGCTAATTCACATTAATATATTTCAGCAGAACATACCACACTTACTATACACATCAAAAGGAAGACAAAAACATCAAATATACAAGGCTGAGGCAAACCTGCTTGGCACAGTCAAGGCATTCACAAGGGGGCCAGAGATACAGCTCATTAGTAGAGTGCTTGCCTACCATGTGAGAAAGCCTAAGTTTGATCTCCAGCATGAGAGAGAAAACAAAAACAAAACCAAAAAAAAACCCCACAAACATGAGGATTTTAAGTAGAGTGATGTGAGCATTCAAGTCCATGAACATGGTATAGCTTTATTTGGGTCATGTTTCATTCTCTCAGCAATATATTATAATTTTTAGAATCTAGGTCTTGCATGTGTTTTGTTAAATTCAGCCCTATTTTCAGTTTGGGGATTCAGCCCTATTTTCAGTTCTAAAGGATTTTTTTAAAGTTTCATTTTACAGTTGCTAAATATAAAAATGCAACTGATTTTTGTACATTGATCTCGTATCCTGCAACCTTGGTATGTTCACTTGTTTATTCTAATTGGCACTTTTAGTGGCGAGAGAGATTTCAGATTTCTTAGGATTTCCTATGTATATGACCACATAGTCCGTAAATAAAGACACTTTTTTACATCTTCCTTTTGAAATTTTATGACATTTCTTTCCTGACTTATTTACTAGTTACAAACCCTCATGTTATTTTCTGTTTGATCTTAGTGTTAATCTGACAGTTTTTCTATTGGACTATCATGTTAACTATACAACATTTAGCAGGTGGAAAGTGTCCTTTGGTTTCTAGTTTCCCCAATTATCATGAGTTGTATTTGTTAAATGTTTTTTACTGTACCTACACCAAGATGATCATATGATTTTTCTTCTTTATTCCATTAAAATAGTCAATTACACTGACATTAAATGGGGGATTAACTGTGCACTTGGTCATATTATTCTTTTTATAATTTCCTGAATATGACTTGAAATTATTTAGTTGAGGATTCTTACATACATTTTCATAAGAATCTCTCTATGCTCACTAGAGATATCACATTTTTGTCTGATTGTAGTATCCAAAATAAGAATGGTCCCATAAAAACACCTGCAAAGAGCACCCTTCTGTATTTGCTAAAAGGGTTTAAGATTGGTATTACTTCTTAAATACTTTAGAATTCACCAGTGAAGTCACCTGGGCCTCAAAACTGCTTTCAGAAGGTTTTAAACTGACTCAATTTACATAATATGTCTACCTATTATTACCAAAAGAAGAAAGGTGAAATACCCAATTACATAACTGTGGATTACCTATTTCTCCTTCCAGTTCTGTCAGTTTCTGCTTCAAGTTATTTTGAACTTGTTATTAGACATATAAATATGATAAATTTATTATTCATTTTGAAAAGACCCTCTATTTCTGCAAACACATACTTCGTTCTGAAACCTACTTTGTCTAATTATTTTTTAGGTTTTTCTATTTTATGGTTCTGGAGACTGAACCCAGGGCCTTATACACATGCCCCACCACCCTATCTAACATTAATATAACCAACCACCCTAGCTTATTTTTTATCAGTAGCTTTAGATATAACTAATTTTTATTAGTGATTGCTCTAAGTTTTGTTACATACATCTTTAACTATCCACCACATCTTTAACTGTACACCATTGGTATAATTGGTATTATACCAATTCTTGCACAATGTAAGAACATCACAAGAGTACACACCCATTTTCCTCCTCCTGTCACTGGCCCATTTTTCTCCTAAAAGTCATACACCTACATTTTACTGCTAAATGCTATAAATCCTATAAAACATTAATTTTTTTTTTTTGCTTTAAACAATCATTTGTTAAACAAACTAAACACTGAGGAAAAGTATATAGTTCCTCATATAGTCACCATTTCCTGTCCTCTTTATTCCTTTGTGTAGGTCTGTTCCCATCTGAAAGAATTTTCTACAGGCTGGAAAACTTCCTTTCACATTTACTATGAACAGAGATTTTTTTAAAAAATCAGCATTTGTTTGTCTAAAAAATGTGTTTATTTTGCCTTTTTTTGGTAAGACATTAGTTAGAATTCTAAATTTATTTTTTTTGCCTTTCAGAACTTTAGAAATGTTGTTCCATTTTCTTCTCACTTGCATTGTTTTATTTTTTGAGAATAAACAGAGTTTCTTTTTTGCAGTAATTTTACAGAAAAGTTGTAGAAACAGACTAGAGTATGGGTATGCCTTTTGTTCACTTCTAATATTAACTTACATAACTGTAGCACTTTAATCATAAACAAGAAAATAACACTGGTTCAGTACAATTAACTAAACTAAAAATCAAATTAATTCACCAGCTTCCCCCATCCCCCGGGATCCAATTTAGGCTCCCTCAGTGCTTTTAGTTATCAAATCTCCTGAGTCTCCTCCAATCTAAGACAGTCCCTTATTCTTTCCTTGTCTTTTATGACCTTGATACATAGGAAGAATACTGGTCCAGCATTCTATTTAATTTTCCTCAGTTTTGGTTCTGCCTGATGCCTTCTCAAAATCAGATTAAGGTCTGTTGCAGTGTAGGGTTTGGTGGGGGGGGGGTCCTCACAAACGTGATGCTTTGCCTTTCTCAGTGTATTGGATTTTGCCTGCAAAAATTATCAGTGTACTGTATTTCTCATTCATTTTACACTTAATAATAGAAATTCTTCTTTTGAGATTTGTCCCTTCTAAAGAAAAGGGCAAGCAGAGCATGGTGGCACATACCTGTAATCCCAGCAGCTCAGGAGGCTGAGTCAGGAGGATCACAACACAAGTTCAAAGCCATTCTCAACTAATCCCAGCTAATCAGGAGGCTGAGGCAGGAGGAATGCAAACTCAAGGCAAGCATGGGCAACACAGCAAGACTCTGACTCAGAAAAATAGATGGTCACTTCTACTCCATTTGCTTTTTTATTCATTCAGTTATTTATTTTCACCAGTATGGACTCGTGATTTTTTTTTTTATTATCTTGGATATAATCCAAATAGTACCATAAATTATTTTATTGTGTCTTAGCCACTAGAAGTTCCATCAGGTTGGTTCCCGTGTCCTTTCAACATATCTATCTATCCTTTTCTAAGAACTTCTGTGTTTTCTAGCATCACAATATATTCCAGAATCATCTTTTATTTCTCCTACCCCAGTTCTGGAATCAAGTTCTTCAGGGAGCCCTGGTTCCTTTTATTAAAGAGTTGTATTTACAGTCCAAGATCTGGGCGCTAAATGTGCACATTGGTACTGGAGTATCATTGCTTCTATGCTTGCCCTATGATCAGAGCTAGAAAATACATTTATGTATACTAACACACATGACAACATTTCCATAACTATCTGTTCTGCATACACTATATATAACCATGAATTCATAATGATACTTCCAATTTGAAACCAACACCAGAGTTCACTCTTGTATTCCTACTGTCCTTTTCTAGAAAACTTTCAACAAAGTGGCTCTTATTATCTAAAAAAAAATTTATATATGTTTAATATATATTTTAATATAAAAACATTTATATGTTTAATCCTAGTACGTATGTACACATATACACACACATACTTTATATATATATATAGTATCAGACTTGGTAATTATATACACATATACATACATATGTATATATAATTAATATATATACACATACACACACCATATATATATATATGGTATCAGACTTGGTAATTCATACCTTTAAGAGAAACCAGATTTACTAACTAGAATACAGTACTTGTTTACAGTTCTTTTTATCTTTAGCCTTACAATAAATTTTCTAAAGTACTTTGATTACTATTGTGATGGTTTTGGTTTTTTTTTTTTAAGATAGGGTCTCACTATGTTGCCCAGGCAGAGCTCAAACTTGTGATCCTCCTACCTCAGCCTTATGAGTACCTAGGACTGATTACAGGTGTGCACAACCAAGCCTGGCTCTTGTGATGGTTAATTTTGGTTTTCAACTTGATTACAGAGATTCCAAAAAAGAATTTGGCAAACACACTTCTGGGTGTGTCTGTGAAGATGTTTCCAAAGACCAGTGGCATGTGGATCAGCAACTGAGAGGCAAGACTTGCCCTGAATGCAGGCAACACCATCTAATAGAATGGAGGGCCAGATGGAACAAAAGGTTGAAGACAATGGGGCATGTTTTTGCTGCTGTCACAGGTTCAGATGCCAGAACTGGACTTACTTCAGCAACTTTCAAGGGAGCTTCCAGATTTTCAGCCTCAGAATGGGACTGCATCATACATAGGTCTCTCTTGTACTGAGGCATTAAGCTTTCTTAGGGGTGACTGGTTTCCTTAGCTCTCCAGTTTGTAAATGGTCACTGTGGACTATCTATTCTCTGATCATATAAGTCAATCTAATAAATCCTCTTTTATAATTATATGTACATTCTATTGATTCTATTCCTCTAGAGAACTCTGATTTTAACAGCTATTTTCTTCTCCTTCCATGTGATTATGTTATTCATTTGTAATACAATTAGGATATTTTGCTGGCTTACACTGTTTCTAATAAAAGTCAACAGTTGTTTTTATATTTGTCCCTCTGAATATAACACCATTCCTTTGTCTCTGGCTTTCAATAATTTGATTAGGATGTATCTCAGTGTGACTTTCTTTTCTATCCCAAAGTTCATTGGATCTTTGGGTTTACGGTTTTCTTCATAGTTGTAAATTTATCAGCCATTATCTTTTTTCTGTAAATACCTCTTTTTTTTCCTTGTGCTCCAATTAAATGTTAGATCACATGCTACTGTCTCATGTACCACTGAGGTTCAACTGTTTTTCAGCATTTTTTCCTCCTCTATTCTTCTGTTTGGATAGTTTCTATTACTCTATCACTAATCTTTGTGTTTCGGGGTGGGGGGGTACCAGGGATTGAACTCAGGGACACTCAACCACTGCGCCACATCCCCAGCCCTATTTTGTATTTTATTTAGATACAGGGTCTTACTGAGTTGCTTGCCATCTCGCTATTGCTGAGGCTGGCTTTGAACTCACAATCTTCCTGCTCTAGCTTCTCAAGCCACTGGGATTACAAGTGTGCACCACCATGCCTAGCTGATACTAATCTCTTTTCGTTTGTTTTTAGTTACAGATAGACACAATACCTTTATTTTATTTACTGATGGATGGAGTGATTGATGGAGGGATTGAATTCAGGGGTACTCAACCACTGAGTACCCAACCACATCCCCAGCCCCATCTTTGTGTTTTATGTAGAGATAGGGTCTCACTGAGTTGCTTAGCGCCTTGCCATTGCTAGGCTGGCTTTGAATTTGTGATTCTCCTGTCTCAGCCTCCCAAAGTGCTGGGATTACAGGTGTGTGCCACGGCACCTAGCTACCTTTATTTTATTTATTTATATTTTTATGTGGTGCTAGGATCCAACCCAGTGCCTCGCCTGCTGGGCAAATGCTCTACCACTGAGCAACAACCCAAGCCCCTATCACTAATCTTTTGTTCTATAATGTTCAATGTAATGATCTGCTATTAAGCCTGGTGGCTAAAAATTTCATTTTAGACTATTTTTCATTTCCAAAAGTTTTACTGTTTTTTTTTTTTTAATTTTACATTTGTCTCCTTGTGATTACATTTTTCTTTAAATACTTCAATACATTCCTGTCTTTTAAATCCATCACCTGTGATTCATGGGCCTATCAATTAACTTTTCTCCTGGTTAAAGTTTACATTTCCCCCTCTATAAGTCCAATAATTCTGGACTGGATGCTTACTATTTTATATACTGTGTTGATTAATATATGGATATTATAAATGTTGAGTTTTTTCCAGGTGGAGAAACTGAGATCTGGCGTAATCCTTTTCTTTTTTATAATATTAGGGATCAAACCCAGGGCCTCCCACAAAGTAGACTAGTGCTCTACCTCTGTGCTACACTCCCCTGCCCTATCTAAATTTTTCTTTTTTCTTTTGGTGATAATGGGTATTGGAGCCACTGAGCTACACCCCTAGATCTTTTTACTTTTTTTTTTTTTTTGGTACTGGAGATTGGACTCAGGGGTACTTGACCATGAACCACATACCCAGCTCCATTTTGTGTTTTATGAATTGCTTAGCACCTCACCTTTGTTGAGGCTGGCTTTGAACTCGCCATTCTCCTATCTCAGCCTCCCAAAGTACTGGGATTACAAGCATGCGCCACCGCACCCGGCTAGACCTTTTCATTCTTTATACTGAGACAGGCCCTCTCTAAATTGCCCAGGCTGGCCTCAAACTTTCCATCCTTCTGCCTCAGCCTTTTGCATAGCTAGGATTACAGGTGTGCATGCACCTGGCTCTGGCCTTCAGAAAATGATTATTTTGATTTTAGATATACATACCAGCAGAGTGTACTTTGCAATTACACATAGCAACCTTCATTTTTTTGAGATTTGTTTTTCATTCCCCACCCCGAAACACACACATACCTTTGAGGGAAGGGTTAAAATAGTCTTTAATACTGCAGACCTACTGCTAAGGACTGTCTTTTCTACAGTCTCTTCCAAGTGACCCAGTATTTAAGGTCTCTTCACTCTACATGGTCAGAAGTAGATTATCTCCCAACCCACTATGAGTTCTAATACTTGTACCAGCTTGATAGTTACCTGCCTGTCCCATGAAGCCTCACCCAGCTTAGTATCAGCCAAAGATAAGAGGGACCCTTCTGCAGATTTCTGAGTCTCACTGTGTAATTCCATCTTTCATGGTAGTCAACCCTGAAAATTCCAGTCCCCTCAAACTGCTTGTACTCTTGATTTCTACCCCTTGGTCTATTAAGACTTGCCTCTTTCTCTGCTTAGGTCCTGCACTAGGTTTCAGATAGAAATCCAAGGAGGTACAGGGCTTCATTTGTTTTCCTTCTCTTTCCAGACTACTATCAAGTATCTAATGACAATTATCTCAGGTTTCCTTCAGTTTCCTAGCTGTTTATGGCCAGAGGGCTAGTCTAGTTCTAGTTACTTTGTAACACTCTAAAATGGAAGTTCTCCAAAGCTCTGCTGTCAGTCTGGAGGTGTGGCTTCAGATATAGAGCGCTTGCCTAGCAGGAGTGCCTGGTTCCATTCCCCAGGACCACAAAAAAATAATAAATAAAATAAAAAACTGTGTTACCTTTTAAAGTCATGCAGTCCTTACTCTTTTCTGGAATGTGTTTTCATCTGAGAATGTAATAAAGACTATGGATCCTTTGCCCACTTCCTCCTACTCAATGTGTACACAAACTAAATTTGGAAAAGAATTTCAGGGAATTCATAGCCTCCACTATAGCTCCCCTGCCCACTAATGTTCTAGAGGCTATAGTATAGTATAGTACTAGTATATTCTACTATTATTCTTTCAAGGTTTTAGGGTCATTTTTTATTTACTGACACCTGTTAGGGTTAAAATTAAAGTACTTGAGCCAAGGAATTTTTCTTTTTGATCAAAGAAGACATACTATTACTATGATGATGATGATGATGATAATGAAGAAGAACAACAACAACTAGAAGAAGAAAATAATATGGGCTGGGTTGTGGCTCAGTGGTAGAGTGCTTGCCTAGCATGCATAAAGCACTGGGTTTGATCCCCAGCACCACATTAAAGAGAGAGATCTTTTGAAGAAAAAGAGGAGGAGGTGGGTAGGGGAGGGAGAAGGGGAAGAGGAGAAAAAATATAGCCCTGAGGAACAGGGAAGGGGAGGAGGAAAAAGAAAAAAGTATAACCCTGGGGAAGGAGGAGGAGAAGGAAAGGGGGAGGGGAGGAGAGAAAGAAGAGGAGGAGGAAGGGAAGAAGAAAAAGAATTGTATAACCCTGGATACAATGGCGCATGCCTGTAATCCCTGGGACGTGGGAGACCAAGGCAGGAGAATTCTAAGTTTTAGGTCAGCACGGGCAACTTGGGCTGGTTCCCTGTCCCAAAATAGAAAATAAAATGGGCTTAAGGGTATAGCTTTGTAGCAGACACAGGGTCTCTGGTTGTACACAATATTGAGTTACACCATATGTGCAGTCATACGTGAACCTAGGGCATTGTTGTACATTGCATTCCACCATCTTTCTTGCCCCCATGTCCCATCCTCTCCCTTCCCTCCCCTTTGACCAAAGTTTCTCCATTCCTCCCATGCCCCCTCCCACATTATGGATCAGCATCCGCTTATCAGAGAGAACATTCAGCCTTTGCTTTTTGGGGATTGGTTTCCTTTGCTTAGCATAATGTTCTCCAACCCCATCCATTTACCTGCAAATGCCATAATTTTATTCTCTTTTAATGCTGAGTAATATTCCATTGTGTATATATACTACAATTTCTTTATCCATTCATCTATTGAAGGGCATCTAGGTTAGTTCCACAGTTTAGCAATTGTAAATTGTGCTGCCATAAACACTGAAGTAGCTGCGTCATTGTAGTATGCTTTTTTTTTTTTTTTAATTTTTTAGTTGTTGATGGATCTTTATTTCATTCATTTATTATTTATATGTGGTGCTGAGGATCGAACCCAGTGCCTCACGCGTGCCAGGCAAGCGCTCCACCACTGAGCCACAGCTCCAGCCCCTAGTATGCTGTTTTTTTAAGTCCTTTGGGTATAGACCGAGGAGTGGGATGGCTGGGTCAAATGGTGGTTCCATTCCAAGTTTTCTAAGGAATCTCCATACTGCTTTCCAGACTGGTTGCACCAATTTGTAGTCCCACCAGCAATGTATGAGTGTGTCTTTTCCTCCACATCCTTGCCAACACTTGTTGTTGTTTGTATTCTTTTTTTTTTTTAATAATTATTTTCTAGTTGTAGGTAGACAGAATATCTTTATTTTATTTTTTATGTGGTGCTGAGGATCGAACCCAGTGTCTCACACGTACTAGGCGAGCACGCTACCACTGCGCCATAACCCTAGCCCCTGTTTGTATTCTTGATAACTGCCATTAACTGTAGTGAGATGAAATCTTAGTTTGGATTTGCATTTCTTGAATGGCTAGAGATGTTGAACATTTCTTCATGTATTTGTTGATCTACTGTATATCTTTTTCTGAGAAGTGTCTGTTCAGCTCCTTAGCCCATTTATTGATTGGGGTTTTTTTTGTTTTGTTTTGTTTTTTGGTGTTTAGTTTTTTGAGTTCTTTATATATCCTGGAGATCAGTGCTCTATCTGGTGTGTGTGTGGCAAAAATTTGTTCCCAGAATGTAGGCTCTCTGTTCACCTCACTGATTGTTTCTTTTGCTGAGAAGAAGCTTTTTAATTTGAATCCATCCCATTTATTGATTCTTGCTTTTATCTCTTGTGCTTTAGGAGTCTTGTTAAGAAAGTCGGGGCATAATCCTACATGATGAAGATTTGGGCCTACTTTCTTCTCAATTAGATGCAGAGTCTATGGTCTAATTCCTAGGTCCATGATCCACTTTGAGTTGAGTTTTGTACATGGTGAGAGATATAGCTTTAGTTTCATTTTGCTGCATATGGATTTCCAGTTTGCCCAGCACCATTTGTTGAAGAGGCTATCTTTTCTCCAGTGTATGTTGTTGGCACTTTTGTCTAGTATGAGATACTTGTATTTATGTGGATTTGTCTCTGTGTCTTCTATACCATTGATCTACATGTCTATTTTGGTGCCAATACCATGCTTTTTTTGTTGTTATAGCTTTGTAATGTAGTTTAATGTCTGGTATTGTGATGCCTCCTGCTTGCTCTTTTTGCTCTCTTATTTTTCCAAATGAATTTCATGATTGCTTTTTCTATTTCTATAAAGAATGATGTTGGGATTTTAAATGGAATCACACTGAATCTGCATAGCACTTTGGGTAGTATGGCCAGTAAATGCAATTTTAAAGAGAGTTTCCTAATTCATAAAGTTGCTAAAATTTTCAGAAGTAATACAGTTAAAGACGACAGCCGGGAAATCTGGTTAATTTCACAATATCAGTTAAAAGACAATAATGGAAAAGAAAGAGAAGCCACATTACAAGAACAGAAAATTAACATGTTTTACATACAAAAGATGTGATGCCTTTCTCCCTGTGCCAGAATAAGAAGTTTTCCCACCTGAAAATTTAAAATATCCTTTATGCCTATATTTGTAATAAACAAGTAGCATTTTAAGTATCTGGCATTTGCCATCTACCTGAATGGAAAAAGTAACCAATTTAACAACTGTAACAACTATTCCAAAAGAATTCTGAAAACTCAAAAGTTCTGAAAAAGTAAAACACCACACTATGTCTGAATTACTTTGAATTCAAAATTAGCATAATAGAAACTAATGCAGCTTTATTTCACAGACGTTTTAAGATTTCTCTGGTGTCTTATGTTTCCGGTGGTAGTTTTAAATTCAGTATGTATATTTAATTCCTTGAGTTCCTAAAGAATTTTCTCCATTTCCCCTGAACCATAAGATACTTTTCCACTGAGCTACACCTCAGTCCTTCTTTTTTTTTTTTTTTTTTAGTTGTAGATGGACGCAATATCTTTATTTTATTTATTTATTTATATGTGGTGCTGAAGATCGAACCAGTGACTCCTCTACCACCGAGCTACAACAGCCCCCAGCCTCTCTTTTGTTTTTTGTTTCTGAGACAGGGTCTCAGTAAGTTGCTGAGGTTTGAAATGGCTTTGAAACTTGCAATCCTCCTGCTTCAGCCTCCTGAGTAGCTGGATTTTACATGTACACAGCATCCAGCTAAAAAGGAGAAACATTTTAGTGTAAAAGAACCGATGAAGCAGATCCTGTGGCGAAACCTTACTGTGATGACTTTTTTTTTTTATTTATTTTTTTTAGTTGTTGATTTTGTTGTTTTGGTTTTTTTTTTTTAGTTGTTTATTCATTTATTTATATGCAGTGCTGAGAATCGAACCCAGTGCCTCACACATGCTAGGCAAGTGCTCTACCACTGAGCCACAACCCCAGCCCACTGTGCTGACTTTTGTTGTCATTTTCACTATGAAAAACCTTGGACAGCTGGGAGTATGTTCAAGGGTTGGAACAGGTACACAAAAAGCCATGGGTTCAATTACCGGGACTCCCAAAAAAGCAAAAACCAAAATAAAAACTTTGGGGGCAGCTTCAAGAACCAAGTGTGTTCTCCAGAACATGGCAGTATCTTATATCCTTATTTAGTAGCACAGCACCAAGAGTAATGTGATCCCAGTGGCTCAGGAGGCTGAGGCAGGAGGATCTCCAGTTCAAAGCCAGCCTCAGCAACAGCGAGGTGCTAAGCAACTCAGTGAGACTTTGCCTCTAAATACAAAATAGGACTGGGTATGTGGCTCAGTAGTTGAATGCCTCTGAGTTCAATCCCTGGTCCCCCCCACCCCACAAAAACAGTAACCCTGCCTTAAACAACTATTATCTTGATTCTTTGACAAAGCTACTCCAATTAAATTTTTAAAAAATATTTTTAGTTGTAGATGGACACAATATCTTTATTTATTTATACATGGTGCAGAGGATCAAACCCAGTGCCTCACATGTGCTAGGCAAGCACTCTACCACTGAGCTACAATCTCAGCCCTACTCCAAGTAAATTTTGATGATATGCTACATTATAAACTGCACGTCAATAAGCAAATACTACAAGTATAATGTTGACAGTAAATTCACATTAGAATTAAGTGACATAAAGCTTAGTGATAAAGATGATTTGGGCAAACAAACATAAGCTTTGGCTCTGCCACATCCTGGCTGGTATTAGGTGAAATTTTAACTGCTCCAGGCCTGATTTCCTCCATCTACAGTGAGTATTATAACTTTACTTTCAAGTTGTGAAAACTAATCATGTGTAGAAAGGCTAGGACAGTGTTTGGTATATTGCAAAGCCCTCAATTAAGCTATTACTTGAGCTTTGCAATTAAGTGATATAAAGCAGTTAAGCTGAAATTCTCTTGGTTATAGAGGTACTACCCACTTACCTACTCAATTTCAGTCTTCTCCCAGACCTTATCCCTGCCATTAGTGATTCAAAATGTCTATCTTCTTTTTGGATTGCCCTTATCTTCTTCTCCTGGTATACCTCTTAGATCTAGCCTAAACTTCACCCCAGGTAGCAACAAGATTTTAAGGTCTCCATCTCTGTCCTCAATTTACTCAGAACTTGCTTATTTTGTAACACTTTGCTTGCCTTCTACCCCCCTCCACATTTTAAGGACATTCAGAACTTTTCACATTTTTCTATGTCATTAAAAAAATGAGGCTGTGGTATAGCTCAGAGGCAGAGCACTTGCCTAGCATCCATGAGGCCCTCAGTTAGATCCCAGCACTGCAAAAACAATAAAAATAATTTTGAGTTCAGATTCTATTTCTAAAGGCCACTAAATATTCAGAATCAATGACTTGTTGATTAACTGTTTCTGATATGTTAAGTGTATAATGCTTACTTCCCAGATAATGTCATGACAATTTTATTATCACATTTTATATCAAACTAATACTTTGAATTATTTTATTTATAAAATCTGCAGCCATTTAAAATTTCTGCTAATTAACTTGACTTCCCTAACCCTCCTCCTCTCTAGCTTGCAGCTCAATTTTGTTTTATCCTCCAATCACCCAAAAAAAAAAAAATTTTTTTTTAAATACAGAACACTTCATGAATTTGTGTGTCATGCTTGCACAGGGGCCATGCTAATCTTCTCTGTATCATTCCAATTTCAGCATATGAGCTGCCAAAGCAAGCATTCCCTTTACAAAAATTTTTAAACCTTTCAAGCAACCTGTTCTTAAGCTTGTTTGTCAGAGACACAAAACATCTGCTTTAAGTAAGTGAAGTCTATGCTTATCCATTCATTCAGGATACCATCAACTAAAGCACAAAAACATTTCATTCCAACAGAGTGGGAGAAAGTAGATGAGAAGGATCTCCAAGTGGCACCAGACAATAAAGGACTTAAGAGAGATAAGGACTTTTCCTCCTCTACTTTTGGCACTAAAGAATTGGAGGATAATGATTTACTAAGGAAATGTCAAATGTGGGGGAAAGGAGACAGAAAAGGTACTAGAAAAAAACTAAACAATTTTCTCTAATTCCTTACCAGTATTTCACCTTTGATTGATACTGTTTTAGTATCTTTATCCCTCAGCTTTCCAGGATACCTGTGTTCTCATACAACTACATCTAGATGCTCCAAAATTTAGAGCCACCCCTGCCCCTGGAAGAGCTCTAAATTAATCTTAGTCTATACTCACTCCAATATACATGGAAAAAGAATCTCTGCCTTTTTCCCAACTCCATTTTTTAAAATTAATTTTTGTATTTGTTCTTTTTAGATATACATGACAGTAGAATGTATTTTGACAGATTATACATACATGGAATACCCATTCTTGTGGTTGTACATGATGTGGAGTTACACTGGTTGTATTCATTTATGAACATAGGAAAGTTATGTCCCATTCATTCTACAATCTATCCTATTCCCATCTCCCCTCCGTTTCCTTCATTCCCCTTTGTCTAATCCAATTAACTTCTATTCTTCCCCCCACCTCTGCCCTTATTGCGTGTTAGCATCTACCTATCAGAGAACATTCAACCTTTGGTTTGTTGGGATTGGCTCATTTCACTTAGCATGATAGTCTCCAGTTCCATCCACTGTGTATATATACCCCATTTTCTTTATCCACTCATCTGTTAGAAGGCACCTAGGTTGATTCCATAGCTTAGCTATTGTGAACTGAACTGCTATCAACATCACACCATTTTGCAGTCCCATCATCAATGTATGAGTGTACTTTTTCCCAACTTCTTATCTCTCTCAGAGGTCCCTGGCTTTTGTTACTGTCTTATTCAAACATTTATATAGTGCTTACTGTATGCCAAATATGTTCCCAAGATTTTACAAACATTGACTTATTTAATCCTTAAAGTACTTTTTTGAAAAATATTTATTTTTTAGTTGTAGGTGGACAGAATATCTTTATTTTATTTTTATGTGGTGCTGAGGATCAAATCCAGTGCCTCCCACGTGCTAGGCCAGCACGCTTACCACTGCGCCATAACCCCAGACCCCTCAAAGTACTCTTAAGAGTTCTATGAATGACACTAAGGCACAAGTCTAAGGCACATAGAAGCTCTTCAGGTTTTATGGATGGGACCAAGTCCTTAGGTAAAGCAACTTACGTGACGATACACAGCTAACAAGTGACAGGACTTGCATTTTAACTCCGTCAGCTTGACCCCAAAGCCCATGTTCATAATAACAAATGCTGTCTCTCCCTTCTGTCAATATTAAAACAAGTCTGTGGCTTACAGAATGCTCATAAATCAATTTAGAGAAAAGCTCTCCTTTCTTTACAGGACAAATCCTAAACTGTTTCATAGACGGTAAAATGAGAAAGTAAAGATTTAAAGGAAAGGGCTGGAACTGGGTGAGTTGGCACACTCCTATAATCCCAGCTATAAGGAGACTGAGACAGAAGGATCACAAATTTGAGGCTAGCCTGAGCAATTTAGCAAAACCCTATCTCAAAATAATAAAGGGCTGGGGATGTAGCTCAGTGGTACAGCACATGCCTAGCATAGCATGTGTGAGGTGCTGTGTTCAATCCACAGTACCACATATATTAAAAGGTAGGCAGGTGGATAGGAAGGAAGGAGGAAGGAAAGCAAAGAGGCTGAAGAGTCATGAGGATCCAATCTATCATTACTAGTGCTACCACACCCTTTCACTTTACTAGTCCTTCTAAAGCTCCCAAGTTACTAATCATTTCTGAAGTCAACTTTTCTTCCAAGTCTCTTAAAGGAAAGGCACACCATCCCCCCAAGACCTTACTGCTGGTATACCATTATTTCTCCATACACAGAACCTATAAACCATCTCTTAAATTGTGATAACATACCGACTACACAGACAACTCATGTGACTTACTACACACAGTAAATAGGACTTACTACAATCAGTAGTAAGTCTTAGACCTTACTGCTGTTTATTATAGACAGGAAACAAAGACCCAGAGATGAAATCATTAGCCTATTGAGGGAAAAAAAGAAGAGAAAAATTACTATTAACAAACAGTTTTCTTTCTCCAATCCAAGGTTCTGTCTGTCATTTACACTATCAAAAGGTTGCCACAGAGCCCGGTAAAATGGAACACTCTTATAATCCCAGCAATTTGGGACACTGAAGCAGGAGGATCACAAGGTCAGGTTCAGACTAGGCAAGTTAGATCCTTATCTCAAAATAAAAAGGTTTTTTTTTTTTAATTTAAACATTTTTTTTAGTTGTAAATGGACACATTACCTTTATTTTATTTATTTATGTGGCACTGAGGATCGAACCTAGTGCTCCAGGCACACAAGGCAAGTGCTGTACCACTGAGCCACAACCCCAACCCAAATAAAAAGGTTTTTAAAAGGGCTGGGGATGTAGCTTAGTAACAGTGTCCCTGGGTTCAATCTCCATTACCACCAAAATTAAGTAAATAAATATAGTCACTACAGAACAGAACAAAAAAATAATAATAATACATTGCAATTTATATCCTGGGACTGGTTTTTAAAACTAATGGTTCAGTCACTGGACGTTTAATCTCTTTATCCCATTAACTTTCACCACAAATCTGCTGTATCTTTCTACTCTTTGCATTACAGGATGATGATGAAAGAAAATCTGACAAGTCCAGGCCCTTTTCTAACTCACTGATTCATATCAACTTCCCCCAGTTATCGTAGTTATCTTACTTTGTAAACCTAGAACAAGGAATTGTTTTTCCATACAAGAGGGGTCTTTTTTTTTTAAAATATTTTTTTAGATATTGATGGATCTTTATTTTATTCATTTATTATTTATACGTGGTGCTGAGGATCGAACCCAGTGCCTCACGCATGCTAGGCAAGCGCTCTACCACTGCGCTACAGCCCCAGCCCCTACAAGAGGGGTCTTAAATAGCTTTTAAAAATAAAATCTTTCTATTTATAAAAATTTAAAATTAGCTTGATTCCTAATCAAACAATTACAGTGACAATATTTTGGTTACATCGATAAAAAAGCTGACAAAAACACACACTTTCTCAACAGTGAGTTCTTCCTTAGTACTAAATAGTAACAAGAATTAGGATTTTAACCTAAATTTTGTTAACTATGATAAAGCAAATGTTTTATAAGTATTAATTTATTTTCAACAAGTTTCCAAATGTGTGTGTGTGTGTGTATTTGGTACCTGGGATTGAACTCAGGGGTACTGGACCACCGAGCCACATATCCAGCCCTTTTTTTTTTGTATTTTATGTAGAGACAGGGTCTCACTGAGTTGCTTAGCTCCTTGTCATTGCTGAGGCTGGCTCTGAACTCGCGATTCTCCTGTCTCAGCCTCCAAAAGTGCTAGGATTACAGGTGTGCGCCACTGCGCCCAGCTCCAAATATTTTTATTTTCCATTAATTTGCTAGAAAATTTTATTTGCTATTTCAATGGATTCCCTCCTAGTAACTTTTCTGGTACTATCATTTCATATATTACCTTTTCATTTTGTGTTGTTAGTGTTTCCTGCTGGATTATAAACGAAGTTAATAGGTACTAATATCTATCTTATTTGCCATCTTCTCCTAAAAGTATTTATAACCATGAACAAAATGATATTAAGCCTGTTGTTATGTTTTCTGTCTTATACAATACTTTAAAAGTCTGCTTTTAAGTTCACTTCTTGCCCTCAATTTCACAATCATTTGCTTTCAATGCCCTCTACATAATTTGACATTAGAGATGAGCACAGTAAAAGTTTTAAATCATCTCTGATTTGCCTTCATTCCACCATTCATAATCTAGCCAGTCCTCAAATCTGTTTCATTCAAAATACACCTTATAACAAGTCTGTTCTCCATTACCATGCCATCATCTCATGGTTAGATTACCAATAGCCTCCAAAGCAGTCTTCCTGATACTTCTCTTCTGTTTCATCCCGCATTCTCTCACCATTCTGATCATCCTAATAGTGTATAATCTTGTTTAAACTACTAAATAAAGTCCAAATTCCTTTGCCAGTTCTTCACAGCACTCTCCTGGTCTGCATATTCAACCTCTCACTACTCTTGAAGTATGGTATTCTATCAATTTCACCACTGAAAACTTGGCTCGGTGGTTCATATCTATAATCCCAGCACCTGGGAGGCTGAGGCAGGAGAATCACAAGTTCAAAGCCAGCCTCAGCAACTCAGGACCAAAGCAACTTAGCAAGACTATCTCAAATAAAAAATAAAAAGGGCTGGGGGGGTGGCTCAATAGTTAAGTGCCCCCCCCCCCCCGGGGGTGAGGGGCGTCAATCCCCAAAACCAAAAAAAAGAAAGAAATCTCCCTTTATCAATCCACTACTTGGGAAACCCTCCCTGATCTTTCCACCCAATCAAATCTCATGGTTCTAATCATAATCTACTACCATTTTTATCTTTTTTCAAAATATTCTACTTCTCATCATTTCCTACGATGTAATTAAAGCAACTAGGTCAGGAACTGGACACTGGCAGTAACACAGAATTAGTGATTCTGACTCATGGCCAGGGGTCGGGGGGCGTCCAGTAGCAACGGCAGTAGCCCAATATTTCACCAGTAGCAGCAATGAGAATAGTTTGTTTTTTTCTTCTTCTTTGCAATAGAGCCTCACTGTTATCTAGGCTAGTCCTAACGACACAAGCCCAAGGGATCCTCTTGCCTCAACCTCCTAAGTAGCTGGGACTATAAGTGTGTACCACCTTGCCTCGCTGAACAGTTCCTGCTTAAGCAGAAGTAGGTAGCCTCTAGCAGTTCAGTAACAAGTAGAGCCTGAGGGGCTCCAGACCAGAGAAGCTAGCAGTTTCTTCATCTTTGGAAAATAACCTATTCTTCCAGTTATTCCTCCAGTGCTTCCATCATTTCTGAAACAATTTCTTTATTAAATCCATTTCTCCTTTTAAAATAAACAATCCAACTGGGCACATTGGTGCACACCTGTAATCCCAGCAATTTAGTAGGCTGAGGGAGGAGGATCACAAGTTTAAGACCAGCCTGGGCAACTTAAGTGAGGCCCCTCAGAAACACAGCAAGACCCTATCTCAAAAAATAAAAAGAACTGAGGATGTGGGCTAGGGTAGTGGCTCAGTGGTAGAGCACTTGCCTCGCATGTGTGAGGCACTGGGTTCAATCCTCAGCACCACATATGAATAAATGAATAAATAAAGGTCCATCAACAACTGGAAAAAATTTTTTTAAATAAATAAAATTTAAAAAAATAAAAAGAGCTGAAGATGTGACTCAGTGGTTAAGCGCCTCTGGGTTCAATCCCTGGTACCAAAAAAAAAAAAAACACACACAAAATAAACAACTTACTGCTAAATCACACCTAGAGTGGTCTCTGTTTTTCTGATGGGACATTAACAATACAATCAATTCTCTTCTCTCAGACTTATCTCATGACTAAAACATGTCACCAAACCTATTATTTAGAAACAAAAGATGTATATACCATTGATTTTCAAATTTTTTAAAAAAAAATTTTTTTAGTTATACATGGACACAGTGTCTTTATTTTGTGTACTTATTTTTCTGTGGTGCTGAGGATCGAACCTACTGCCTCACATGTGTGAGGCATGCGCTCTGCCACTGAGCCACAACCTCAGCCCCGGTTTTCAAACTTTTTGCTTTGCCCATGTACTTCCAAAATTACTGAGGATCCCAATAAGCTTTCATTTGCATGGGTTATGTCAATTTATGTTTTAACATATAAGAAATTACAACAATAAAAAAATTATTTGTTAACACACTTAAAAATAGTAAACTCAAGGATGAACATGGTGGCACACACCTATAATCCCAGCTACCTGGAAGGCAGATGCAGGACTGCCAAATTCAAGGCCAGCCTTAGCAAGATCCTGTCTCAAAATAAAATTAAAAGGGCTGGCAGAGCTGGGTGTATAGCTCAGTGGTGGGTTTGATCCTTAGCACCACATAAACATAAATAAATAAAAGTATTAAAAAGGAGGGGGGCTGGGAATGTTGCTCAGTGGTATAATGTTTACCTAATATGTGAAAGGCTCTGGGTTTGAGCTCAAGTACTTCAAATAAGAAAGTAGATAAACAAACCTACATATTAACATAAAAATTTTATGAAAAAAACATTTGTATTTTCCAAAACAAATAAACTTAGGAGAATAGCATGATTTCTTAGTTTTGTAAGTTTAATGTTTAGCTTAATAGATGACACTTGGCTCATGTGCTTTTGTTTTCAGTTCACTGCAATATGCTCTTTTGGTTGAAACATAAAGAATATAGTATAATGAAGAAAATGTACTTGTGTACAGGTATGTAGCTGAAAAAGCGGGGAGTATTTTAAGAGCCTATTTGAATAATTCTAAATATTCTTTGATACTAAAAACTTAGTGATTACTTCTTTTTTTTTTTTTTTGAGTTATAGATGGACACAATGTCTTTATTTTATTGCTTTGTATGCGGTGCTGAGGATCGAACCCAGGGCCTCACGCATGCGAGGCAAGCGCTCTACCGCTGAGCCACAATCCCAGCCCCAAGATTAGATGCAATGTGAAATCTGAAACCCTGTCAACAAACTTTCACGTTTTATTCCATTAATACTCATCACTTGCTTGCACCATGAATCAATCTTATTATATCCATGTATTTTTTTTTTTTTTTTTTTTTTTTTAGTTGTAGATGGACACAATGTCTTTATTTTACTGCTTTGTATATGGTGCTGAGGATCCAACCCAGGGCCTCACGCATGTGAGGCAAGCACTCCACCGCTGAGCTACTGTCCCAGCCCCTTATTCTTCATTTTTATTTTATTTTTGGTGGTACTGGGATTGAACTCAGGAGCACTTTGCCACTGAGCTATATCCTTTTATTTATATTTATATATTTATATAAATATTTATATTTCTTTATTTTTTATTTTGAGACAGGGTCTAAGTTACTGAGGGTCTGGCTAAATTGCTCAGGCTGGCCTCAAACTTTTGACACTTCTACTTTAGCCTCCCAACTTGCTGGGATTACAGGCATCTGCCACCCTGCTTGGCCCATGCACGATTTTATAACATTGTGTATTGGTCATCTGGAATTACCGGTTCACTGAGTTACATGGTTCTTCCAAAGTTGGCACATTTCATTACACAACATGAAAACAGTCTCATTTTTTTATCACCATGAACCTCATCAGGAAAATCTTTTAAGTACTGGAAAGCTGTCACGTTCACAGAGGCAGACATAGGTCTGCCAAAATTCTAATTTTAAAAGTATAAATTTTATCAGTGGCAACAAACACTATCACTTCATTCATTTGAGAAAGTATATGCCAAGTACTTAAGTATGAATAATCATAGTTTGCCAGTTGTTCTTTTAAGGATAAATGGTGTTCCATGAAAAATGAGGCCAATTCAAATAATTTCCCAAGTGCTTTTCCTTGAGACAACAGCCATTACTGTCTCATAACGAAGTAGATATGTTTCATATTTACTTCCTGTTTTGTCATGCAGAAAAAGACATGTAATGTGCTCAAGGGTTGGAATGCAATAGAAATTAATTCGGTTTCAGGAAGAACATTTTCTCTAATTTGTAATGATAGAGATTGAACCCAGGTCCTTGAGCATACTAGGCAAGTACTTTATCCCTGAAAACAAACCCCTATGATCAAAGACATTCTTGAATAAAATCAGTTTTTTCCTATGAATCTATAGTTGTTAATATTACTACTAGTCCAGCTTAGTGCCATTGTCTTGATTCATGCTAACACCAGCAACTGACACACCACTGCTTTTGCACCCAGTGCAAGTGCCAACACATGGCGACAAAAAGCAAATAATATCTTAGATTATGAAACATTTTGACCTCCTGATCAAAAAGACCCTCAGGTGGGAACCTGTGAGGATCCACCTATAAAGAACCACCAAGATATACTAACATTTGAGAATTTACATGCCATACAATATACCACATGTTTTCATTATGAATTTAATTTGATCCTTACAATCATTTAAAAAATATTTTTTAAACATAGAAAAGCACAAAGTCAACTCAATGTTTCTAATCCCAAAGATTTAAGACCTAATTGGCGTATCTGTCGTGTTACCAAGGGCAGGTCACTGAACTCTTCTTCCTTACCTGAAAATGGTAACAGTTATCTACCTTGCCCTCTTCACCACACTGTACAAAGTCCGTAACAAGGAAAAGGAGAAGTACTCTAAATTTTTCCTAAATGTTAAGTATTCTGAAACGAAAATCAATTCCAAGCAGAAGAAATAATCCATGGGGTTCAAAACAACACACTTTATTGATTATGACATTTTATATATACATTTTAAAACAGATAAAAACATAAAACCAGATTTAATATTATTTTACTCAAAACACACAATTTTCTTTTCCCACTATTTCCTATTCACTCTTAAGCCTATCATTCTTTAACAAGCTCTAATTTCTAAACTTAAAAAAGCAAGTCGTCTACTCTGAAAAATCCAAGAAGCCAAATTAAAAGAACGGGAAACTTGAGGCTGAGAAGGCCAAATCCTATGATAAAGCCAGGAATGCCTACCTTCAAGTTCAAGGAGCACTAGAAATATACATTCAGCTGTACATCCATTATAGTTCAATATAATAGACAATATAAAGATAAATCTAAAACTTATAAACACAAAAGTGTAGCTACCCTCAAACCAAGACCATTATCATCAAAAGTATCTAAGCAGTTCAAGTTTTTTAAACGTCTTGCTATTATCTAGATAGTCCTCAAAAAATTTAAATTAAGCGGGGCACAGTAGCACAAGCCTGTAATCCCAGCACTTAGGGAAGCTGAGACAGGAGAATCGTAAGTTCAAAGCCAGCCTCAGCAAAGGCGAGGCGCTAAGCAACTCAGTGAGACTCTGTCTCTACATAAAACACAGAAATAGGGCTGGGGATGTGGCTCAGTAGTCGAGTGCCCCTGGGTTCAATCTCCAGCACCAAAAAATAAATAAATAAATAATTTGAATTATAAAAAACCAAAATCTATAAACCCTGAAGAACACTACTAACACCACTATCCAGCATTGTTCCTTGGACAGTTAGGAATTTTCTTTTAAACTACAGAGACAAAGATGCAGACGTACCGATGCAATAGTTAGGGACTTGCAACTGTCAATGAGAACTCTAGCCTCAACCATGGCTCTACTGCAGAAATTGAAACCAACCAACTTGGACTGGGTTTGTAGCTCAGTTGGTAGAGCGTTTGCCTAGCATGTGAGAGGCACTGGGTTCAATCCTCAGCACCACATAATAAATAAAAGTATTGTGTCTGTCTACAACTAAAGAATAAAATAAAAACCAACCAACTTTTTAGGCATAAAATTTCCAAAGTATCTCAATACTGTTTAGAGAACAAAGAGGCTGTATTAGGCACTAAGAAAGTAGGATCACAGCTCTGGAGGCTGAAGCAGGCAGATCATTGACTTCAAAGCCAGCCTCAGCAAAAGCGAGGCACTAATAAGCAACTCAGTGAGACCCTGTGTTTAAATAAAATAAAAAATAGGGCTGGGAGTGTGGCTCAGTGGTCAAGTGCCCCCCCCAGTTCAATCCCTGGTACCTCCTCCCCAAAAAAGTAAAGTAGGATCAACTGAAATTTTTATAATACATAAGCCAGTCCCTAACATCAAAGGGGGGTGGAGGGGGGAGCGCACGCACGCACAAGACAGACACCAGGTCTTACTATGTTCTAGCTGGCCTGAAACTCCTGGATTCAAGTCATCCTCCTGCATCAGCCTTCCCAGTAGCTGGGACCATAGGTGTGCACTACCACGCCTGACGAAGTCTTAAATTCAAACTGGCAGTAAAATCCAAGAAAGTGCATCAGTGGTTCCCAATATATGGTTCTCTCTCCTCAATAAGGAATCTGCTTGAAATAATATACTGCAAAACGCTGTTATTAAACAATAAATAAAACATATAAAACAATTATTTGCTCTGACTTCTACAGAAGAGGCATGAGGTGTCAAGTTTGCTTAGTTTTTAATTACACCTCACCCACAAAGTCACCGAAAATGACTCAGCAAGACTCAGCCCATATGTTAACTAAAGTTAAGCGATTAACACAATTAAGGTTAAACACATGTTTCTTGAACTTGCCCAATTTACAGATAAAGAAAGAGGCTCAGAGGTTAAATGACTGGCTCAAGCTCAAAAGCAAAGTAACTACTATTAGAACTGTCTCCTGGCTCAATATTCTGTTGAATGTATTGAGCATTAAAAGATTGCTTAAAACGAACAAAAAAAGCTTCACTATCATAGTCACTGTCATCACATAGTCCCTCATGATCCTTAAAGGTTAAGCCATTCGATATACAATTAAGCATTTAAACACATCTTTGATAAGTCTTCAACTAAAAAATTCCAACTCCAATTCATTCTGCACACTGTCTAGGCTAGCCATCTTTTTAAAACTGAATCTAACCAAGTCATATCCCAGCTCAAATCTTCAATGGAATTCAAATCCTTAGCATGAATTACTGGTTTCTACATGACTAGGCCCACACCTATTTCAACACCTATTGCTTATTCCTGCCTCATTCCAGTCACTTCTGCAACACACACCATCTTTTCAACTCTCTAGTCTAAATAAATTTCTTTATTGGCTAAGAACCTTTTTGCAACTATTTCCTCCTTCCAGAATGTTCTTCCTCCTCTCCTCTCTCTTATCTTCAATCTAATTTCTAACAAATGTATAACACTAAAGATAGAAACTTTAGTTTTAGCAGTAAGAATACAAGTTCTGATTAAGTAGAGTTTCGTGGTAAAAAGAATTATGCTTGGAATAATTGTAGAATACACATAATTACATGCAAATTCATAATTACATGCAAAAGGCTACAATATTCTACCAACTGAAAGATGCTTTTAGAGATCAAATTGTAGAAATACACAGTAACTCAAATTTGTGATCAATCTGGTGATTCATATACATACCATAAATATGAATATATCTACATATATGTGAATGGCAGCATGCGATTTGCATTACATGCCAACAATTTTTTAAAATGCACCTTTAAAGAACTACTTCATAAACCAACTTAAGAGTCCTATAAAGGTACTGAATTTTTTCATAAACAAGTTTTCTGACTTCTGACTGCATTTTTAAAAAATTAATTAGAAATATTTAATCAAGCCATTCAATCAAAAATTTTTAAAAGCTTAATTTTTGAAGTCTGACAAATTGCAGTTATTGAAAATAAAAGTTAGAATAAGGGATATAACTCAGTGATAGAGCACTTGCCCAACGTGTACAAGGCTCTAGGTTCAGTCCTGAGTAAAGAAAAAATGTAATAATAATTCCGCCCAAGTCATTTTCTTAAAAAAAAATCTATTTTTTTAAAAAAAGTTTTGCTTTAATGACTATAGATGGGGGAGGGGGTGTTGCAGTACTGGGGATTAAACCCAGGGTTTCACATATGGCGGGCAAGCATTCTACCACTGTGCTACATTCTCAGCCCCAAACATTTATGTCTAAGATATAGCTATTCTTGAAAATAGTTACTGAATAGATAAAAACAAATCAAATATTTCAATAAATTATGTAATTACTTTAGCACTCCTTTCACTCTCAAGAGTATGTGTTTAGATAAAACTACATGATCACTCCAGCCATCAGACATACTAAGTTTTGATCTTTGTTTTCACAGGACCTAGAACAGTGACCATAGTTGTCCAAGTTGGAAACGTAACTTATTTCTTGCTTTCACCAATCTTGTTCCCAACATATAATCACACTAAGTTTACTTTTTAATTCTTGCCTTTCTAGCTCAGACATTCATCCCTCTCTATATCTCCCTCGCCACCACCACTTCTACCCAGTATTTTCCTAATTTGACCCTCTGCTTCCATTAAATTCCATGTTAATAGTTCGGTATGTATCTCTTTAATGTAATTTTCTACACACATGAAAACATAGGTAACTACACTTTTTAAACAGGATAAAAAGGTCATATATTAAATCTGAAGTCACTGTTCCTTCAACCTCAAAACTTGACATTCTAGAAAACCCAAACTCTTTAAACAAGACTTTAACACCTTTCTACAATCTCTGCACCTGATTTCCTGCAACACTGCCCTTTCTAGCCGCTATGTAATACCTGCAGTCTCCACACACACCATGTACTAATGACTCCATTCTTATGCATTTTCTTCTACCTGAAGATATCCTCCAATCCCCTGAACCTTATTCATTATGCTTTAAGGATCAGCTTAAATAAAAACACCTCTAATGAGGCCTATACTTCCAGTCAGAACTTACAAGTCCTTCCCTTATTGTTCCCACACAATATCTTCATACATTTTACTCAACAGTTGTCTGAGTGACTGGATGACTGAACTGTAAACACTTCAAAAGAAAAACTTTCATATTTTTCCTTCATCTCTATATAAACTATTATGTCCTTTACATACATGTCCAGTAAGTACTTGCAGACCAAACCAAAATCCTGCCATGCCACTGATTGAAAAAGCCTATTTTTCACCATAATTCAGATTTCAATTGGCATAACTCACCCATTTTCTAAGCTCAACAGTTTCCTTTCTGTAATATACCATTCAAACAGTTGTGGTAAGCCATTAAATAAAGTTTCCAGGCCATATCCTTAATCCCAGGAACTCAAGAGGTTGATGCAAGAGAATTTCAAGTTTGAGGCCAGCCTCAGCAACTTAGTGAGACCCTGTCTCAAAATAAAAAATAAAAATACCCGGTGATGTAGCCCAGGGGTAAAGCACCTCTGAGTTCAACTGAACCCCAGTACAAAAAAAACCAAAAATCTAGGACTAAAGATGTAGCTCAGTGGCAAAGGGGCCCTGGGTTCAATCCCCAGTACCCCCAATTTTAAAAAATTTAAACTCAGTTTAAAATGTCAATATCATCATTTGATTTATTACAAATTAAAGAAAGTAGGGCTGGAGTTGTGGCTCAATGGTAGAGCACTTGCCTAGCATGTGTGAGGCACTGGGTTCAATTCTCAGCACCACATAAAAAATAAAGGCATTGTGTCCATCTATAACTAATAAAATATTTTTTAAAAAAACAAAGAAAGTAAAGAAGACAATTAAATCCAATGCATGATCCTGATTGGATGTACCCTGGACACTACAACAACTACCTTCAAACACGAAAGAGTTGAAAAGTGTGAATAAAGTGTGAATAAACTAATTTTAAATTTCTTGAGTGTAAAAATAATATTGTGGCTATGTAAAAAGAATATTCTTGGATCTGAAGATGTAGTTTAGTGGTAGAGCACTTGCCTAACATGCACAAGCCCCTGATTTCGATACCCAAACCATGAAAAGGGAAAAAAAAGTTCGTTCGTTCGTTTGTTTGTTTGTTTGTTACCAGGAATTGAACTCAGGGGTGCTTAACCACTGAGTTACATCCCCAGCCCTTTTTATTATGAAACAGGGTATCACTAAGTTGCTGAGGCTGGCTTTGAACTTGCAATTTTCCTGCCTCAGCTTTCAGAGCCTCTGGGATTACAGGTGTGCACCACTACATACAGCTGAAAGTTCTTGTTTTAAAGAGATATATGCTGGACTACTTAGGGATCAAGTTTCATAT
>PVHX01016574.1:10583-42941 GCA_004024805.1 Geosciurus inauris | reverse complement strand
CAGTGGTCGAGTACCCCTGAGTTCAATCCCTGGTACAAAAAAAAAAAAAAGTAACAGACACTGCCAAAGGGAGAAAGTTTGTCTAGGAGAAAGTGAGGGGACATCACATATCTGAGAAGGACTTGTACCCATAATGTACACAGAACTCCTAAAAGATAATTACAAGGAAAAAAAATGAAAAATAGGCAAACTATGTGTAAAGACATTTCATCATAGCAGATACACAGCAGCACAAAGCATATGCAAGAAGCTCGGTATCACATGCCACCAGGATTAGAAATGAAAGCGAGGAGATGGCATCACACCCTATGCCAGGTCTACATGCAGAATGGTACAGCTGCTTTGAAAGTTAGTTGGGTAGTTTCTTTTTTTTTTTTAGTTGTAGATGGACACAATATCTTTATTTATTTATTTTTATGTGGTGCTGAGGATCGAACCCAGTGCCTCACGCATGCAAGGCAAGCGCTCTACCACTGAGCCACAATCCCAGCCCCTGGGCAGTTTCTTAAAAGCCAAACAAATATCAATGTATGATCCAACCATCACACTCCTAAGTGTTTGCCAAACTGATGTGAAGATGTATAGGTCCACACAAAAATTTGTATGGTAAGTTGATAGCAGCTTTATTTATGGTGAACGAGTAGTAAAATAAATCAAGGTATTTTCAACAGGTGAATAGGTCCACTCTGGGACATCCGCAAGTGGAACACTGTGCAGTGACAAAGGGAAATGAACCAGTAAGCCACAGAAACGTGGCAGACTAAACGCGTGTTCTAAACGATGAGGCAAGTCCATTCAAGTGCCAGGCAGGTGGTTGTTACAGGTTTAGGGAAGAAAGTTGAATAGAGGAAGGGGCCGGGATGGGGATGGGGGGTGTTTAAGGGCTGTGAACTATTCTTTATGACACAATGCATTTTTCCAAACCTAAAGAACTTTAATGGATGCAAATTAAAGATCATTCAGGATGTCAGGGAATTCTGGGATGGAATGCAGCATGGGAGAAAAGAATCTTCCCGTGTTACAAACGCAGGACACACAGCTTCACTGAAGGAGGGCATGGGAGGGTGCTGGCCTGAGGGTCAAGTCTGCCACAGTGGAGGCAGAGGAGCAGGACACAGCGCTGCTGTAAGAACGTTATTTCCCCCGGAGATCCATGGGGGGAAATGCAAATAAAGGCTTTCAAAATAACTTGGCAGAAAGTGAGTGAGGTTATGTCTCACTTTCAGAAACCCATGTCACAGTCTGAAAACCACACCTATTGTGTGTCCATCTTGATGGCTATCAAAGGCAGAGAAGGAGGAAGGACACAGAGGCCACAGGAAAATATTTACAGTGGTCACACACTTAAAACAGAAGTTATATTCACAGACAGGAATCACCTGGCTGGTTCCCCCAGGCCACAGAGTGGAGCCACCAGAGTAATTTATGGAGGACTGCTTGGAGTCCCGGGCTGTGGGGACTGTGCAGTGGTGCCATTGTGGGGTTATGAATGGTCCTAAATAAACATGACTGAGACGGTGACACTAACATAGTGTATTGATGGCATCACTGTCCACAGTGGCAGGTGCTTTCCCATCTCCAGCTCTAGATTCTCAGGTACCACCCACTACCAGGGCTCCAGCTGCACCGTCTTATTCACAAGCCATCCTTACACCCGGGACTGGACCCCTGAGTGCACCAGAATTGCCAGGGGTTTGCCTCTGTTCATCTCTCTCTCTCTCTCTCTCTCTCTCTCTCTCTCTCTCTCTCACACACACACACACACACGGCCCAAATCAGTGTGTGAAATTTTCAAAAGATTATTCAATTCTTTATTTAAAACTTATAAAACTATGAAATATGAACTAGGCAGGAATAATTATGTAAGTCCTACCATAAGTAATTCTCACAAGCTTTCAGCCATTTCCATTATTTTGCTGGTTGTTTCCAACTGTGGACTCCAATTATTCTGATGGTAACTTGAAAGTAAATATGAGAAAGCACATGGTTAAGTTGATAGGAATTCTAGTACCTCTAATTGAAGAAGAGAAAAATAATGAAAATACCATACTTAAACCTAAGAAAATACAAATAATTAAAAAAATATAAAACTTTCCAGATTTTTTTTAATGCTCAACAGAAACTCTAAGGTCCTCCACCTTTTAGGTGTATGAAACATTTTCATATTGTAAGTCTAATATTTAACCTGCAGCTCCAGCGTGACTATCAGTGAATACCTTTGGTTAACTCTTGCTGGGCATTTGCAGGGCACCTGTTCTTGTAATCCACGCTGTGTCCTGGGGAGGGGTATTTTCTTTATCGACAGAGCCCACAAACAGGGGTTGGGGGGCAGGGAGAAGGGGGAGGGATTTTTTGATTGATCCGGTCTAGCATTCCCCTGTTTTGTTCTGTGCGTGGGTGGATCATGAAGCACTTGTTAGAAAACAATGTTTCGGAAGAAAGAAAAGAGAGGAGGAGGGGGAGGGGAGATACAGAATGAAAAACAGTATGGATAGGATAAAAGAAAAAAATGACTTGCAATATAGTACTTGAGTAAGGCCAAAGCATTTTCAACATTTTGTTTATTTTTTCGTATGCTTGTATTTATATGCATCGTGCTAAGGATTAAGGAAAAAAGATCTGAAAAATCCATCAGAAGTAACTCCCTAGGGAGCCGTGCTCGCTGCAGGTGGAGGTTTAGCCAAAGTAGTTCTGGTAGAGGGCGCTTCGTTTTTTCATTTTCTGATTGGTTGGTGCCCACTAGAAAATTGTCCAATCAGACTTAAACTGTAGGCTTTCTCTCATCCAATCAGAATGAATCTTCCAGGAGCCCTCATTTGAATACAGAGCCTATAAATAGGGCGCCGGGGGCTCGTGCTCGCCACTCTCTCTTCTCGCAGGCCGGTGTGTTTGCGTCTGTGGGCTTCGCGGAGCTGCGTGGAATCCCGGGCCGGGTCCGGAGTGCCTGGGGTAAGCCCAGGAAAAGCACGGAGTGACAACACGGGGAAGGTCTGCTTCTCAGGTATGGCTGGTGCTGAAGCGGGTTTTTCTCACCAGGAGGACTTCGCTCAGTCTAAGGTGCTTCTCCATTCGTCCCAGACACCTTTATGTCAGGAGCTGGGGTCGTGGCCAGGCCCCCTTGGCACTGTACTGGGGGAGGGTGGGGTCGTGTTCCTTCTCACTGCATCTCACAGTGGGCCTTGGAGGGTATGTATACCACAGTTTCTTTATCCATCTTTTGAAGGGCACTTAGGTTGGTCCCGTAGCTTAGCTCTTGTGAATTGAGCTGCTAATAAACATTGGTGTGGTGGTGTCACTGTAGTATGTTGATTTTAAGTCCTTTGGATATAAACCGAGGAGTGGGATAGCTGGGTCAAATGGTGGTTCCATTCCAAGTTTTCTGAGGAATCTCCATACCACTTTCTATAATAGTTGCACCAATTTTCAGCCCCACCAGCAATGTATGAGTGTACCTTTTCCCCCACATCCTTGCTGATATTTATTGTGTCCTTGATAACTGCCATTCTGACAGGAGTGAGATGAAATCTTAGAGTAGTTTTGATTTGCATTTCTCTAACTGCTTAAAGATGTTTAACATTTTTTCATATATTTGTTGATTGGTTGTATTTATTTCTTCTCTGAAGTGTGTGTTCATTTCCTTATGCTGTTTATTGACTGGGTTATTTGGTTTTTTGGTGTTTTTTGAATTCCATAAGATTGTTCTGAGGCGCATGTGGTAAGGATTTTCTCCCATTCTGTAGGTTCTCTCTCCACATTATTTCCTTTTTTGAGAAGCTTTTTGGTTAAAATCCATCCTATTTATATTTATTTATTTTTATGTGGTGCTGAGGATCGAACTCAGTGCCTCACATGTGCTAGGCACGCACCCTGCCACTGAGCCACAACCCCATCCCAAAATCCATCCCCTTTATTGATTCTTGATTTTACCTGGGCTTTTTAGGAGTCTTGTTAAGAAGTCAGATCCTTGGTAGGCGGACATAGTGAAGATTTGGACCTACTTTTTCTTCTATTAGGTGCAGGGTCTCTGTTCTAGTGCCTAAGTCTTTGATCCACTTTGAGTTTTTTGTGCAGGGTAAGAATAGGGGTTTGATTTCATTTTGTTACATGTGGATTTCCAATTTTCTCAGCACCATTTGTTGAAGAGGCTATCTTTTCTTCAGTAAATGATTTTGGCACTTTTGTCTAGTGAGACAAGTATTTATGTGGGTTTGTGTCTGTGTCTTCTCTTCTGTACCATTGGTCTACATGTCTGTTTTGGTACCAATACCATCCCATTTTTGTTACTCTGGCTCTGTAGTATAGTTTAAGTTCTGGTATTGTGATGCCTCCTGCTTCACTCTATTTGCCAAGGATGGCTTTGGCTATTCTGGGTCTCATATTTTTCTAAATGAATTTCATGATTGCTTTTTCTAGTCCTATGAAGAATGTCATTAGGATTTAGTAGGAATTGCACAGAATTTATATAATCCTTTTAATAGTATGGCCATTTTGACAATATTTTGCCTATCCAGAGGTCTGGATAGGCAATATTCTGCCAATCCATGGGAAGTCTTTCTATCTTCTAAGGTCTTATTTAGTTTTTCTTTGGTGTTCTGTAGTTTCTATTGTAAAGGCGTTTTTACCTCTTTTGTTAGATTTATTTCCAAGTACTTTAATTTTTTTGAAGCTGTTGGGAATGAGATTTTCCTCATTTCTTTCTCAGTAGACTCATTATTGATGCATAGAAATGCATTTGATTTATGAGAGTTGATTTTATAACCTGCTACTTTGCTGAATTCATTTATTAGTTCTACAAGTTTTCTGGTGGAGTTTTTTGGATCTTCTAAATGTAGCATCATGTCATTGGCAAATAGTGATAGTTTGTCGTCTTTTCCTACTTATATCCCTTTAATTTTTCTCCTGTCTGCTCTGGCTAGACTTTCAAGGACTGTATTGAATAGAAGTGGTGAAAAGAGGGCATCCTTATCTTGTTCCAGTTTTTAGAGGAAATGCTTTGAATTTTTCCACATTTAGAATGATGTTGGCCTGGGGCTTATTTAGCATCGATCTATAGCTTTTACAATGTTGAGGTATGTTCCTACTATCCCTAGTTTTTCTAGTGTTTTGAACATGAAGAGGTGCTATGTTTTATCAAATGCTTTCTCTGCATCTTTTGAGATGACTATACAATTCTTCTTTCTAAGTCTATTGATGTGATGAATTGCGTGTATTGATTTCCAAGTATGTTGAGCCAACCTTGATTGCATCCCTGGGATGAAACTTTGTGGTGCACTATCTTTTTAATGTTTTTGTATGCGATTTGCCAGAATTTTGAGAAATTCATTGTTGGTGTTCATCAGGGATATTGGTCTGAAGTTTTCTTTCTTTGATGTGTCTTTTGATGAGCTTAGGCTATTAACGTTGAAGGTTATTATTAAGATATGATTTGTATTCCCAGTCATTTTGGTTATTTCTGGTTTTTAATTTGACTTCGTTTCTCCTTTTATTCCTTTTAGTATAGTTCCTCTCTTTGCTGGTTTTCACTTTTTTTCCCTCTTCATCTTCATGGAATATTTTGTTGAGAATGTTCTGTATTGCAGGCTTTATAGTTGTGAATTAACTTTTATCATGGAAGGTTTTTATTTCATCTTCAAATCTGAAACTTAATTTTGGTGGATATAAAATTTTTGTTTGGCATCCACTTTCTTTCAGAGTTTGAAATATATTATTCCAGGACCTCCTAGCTTTGAGAGGGTCTGGGTTGAGAAATCAATTGAGATCTGAATTTTCCACCTATAGGTATTTTATATTTTTCTCACAGCTTTTAAGATTTTATCTTTATTTTATGTGTATGTTGTTCTCATTATAATGTCTTGGTGTGAGTCTGCTGTAATTTTGTACATTGGGGTCCAGTAAACATGTTGTATTCGATTTTCCATGTTATTCTGTAGGTTTGGGAAATCATTTGCTTGTTCATCTCTCCTGATTACACTTAAGTTTGGTCTTTTCATGTTATCCTGTAATTCTTAGAAGTTCTATTCATGGTTTCTTACTATCTTTTCTGCATGGCCAACTTTATTTTCAAGATTATATGTTTTATCTTCATTGTCTTCCAAATGGTGTAGTCTCTTGGTGATGCTTTCCATGAATTTATAATTCAGTTTATTGATTCATTTCAAAGATTTCAGCTTGTTTTTTTCACAATCTTGAAGTCGTTATTGAAGTGATCTTTCACTTCCTGTATTTTCTCTGATTTCACTCCTTCTCTTATCCTTTACTTAGCAGATCAGTTGGAGTACATTCTAAACTCCCTTCTCTGGCATTTTTTCTATTGTGTTGTCCATGGATTCTGTTACTGGAGCATGTTGGTTTGGGGTGCTTTTTCCCTTTGTTTTTTCATGTTTGTGTGTTCTCATCCAGCAGTATGGATCTGAGGCAGCACAGATTCTAACCTGCAGAATTACAGTATCCCTGAAGGTTTCCAGTACCTCATTTTTAAGGGGGAGACCAATACCCACAGTTTTCAGTGTGAATTCCATACAGCCCCAAATGCACTAGTTTCTACTAAGATGTCCACAGTTTTCTAGCAATAAACAGAAATGATGAGTTCAAATATGGCCTACAATATATACAGTAAATTTGTTAGAAGGTCTTACAGTTTCAAATGGTGGACAAAGAACAAGTGATGAAGGACATGATTTTCATGAGGGAGGAGGAGAGAAGCCAGAAGCAAATCTATAGGAGTAGAAGAAGGGGAATGTGTAGAGATGGCCACTAGCAGGGGAAAAGAGAGAGAAGGCAGGGAAACAGACAAGCAAGAGGAAAAATATATACAAAGAAATAAAAATTAAAAATGTAAGAATACACAATAGGACTGCAGAATACCATTCATACATAACAGTCTTCAGTAAGCTGATGCATGAAAAATACCTGGTTTCAAATATGGTAGAGATGCTAGAGAAAAAAAAAATTGATGAAAAATTGAACAGCTGTTCCTGTCAGTGTCGAAAAGTTTCTCAGCCATGTCTCTGACTTTTCACAGGACTGCCAGACCCAGACTGGCTCATGCAGACCCAGTCACTGTCCATGGACCTGGGTTTGAGATACCCCGGGCTCGGCACTCTGCTGTCCCAGGATCTCAGTGCTGGCCCACTTTGAAGAGCTCAGTAGAAATGTGCTGATGCAGAGAAGCAGAGCAAGACGGTGGTCACCAGCACTCCCAATAGGGAGACCCCAAGCGCAGCCAACCCTGCAGGAACCCCCCACACTGACCTGCAGTTCCTGGCCGGTGTCCCTACACAGAGGTGACTGCATCCCGAGATGGCGGTGGCAGCAAACCGGCTGGCCCCCTGGCCCCCAAGGTGCTGACCAGTGTCCCAAGATAGAGGCTGCTGTGTGCAACCAACCCTGCAGGTGCTGTGGCAGCGGACCTGGGCTGCAGTGCTAGTGGTGGCAGGTGAGGGTTAGTGGGCCGTGGGTCCGGGGCAGTGGCACCTGGAGAACTGGGTGACAGCAGCAGTGCCATCAGCGCCCTGTTTACTCTTCCATTCAGTGATTGTCCAGAATTTGTGAGACAAGAACCCAGAGGAAATTGGTGAGGTGGGCAATCTAAGCTCATCTCAGAACTCTGGTTCCATCCTGGGGCCCTGTAGGGGGGATTGTTAGAAGAGAGAGTGAAACAGACTGACGAATGCTCCATTGCTTTGCTTTTCTTCCAGGAGTCCTATGCGCTGTTTTGTACATCATTTCCATCAGAAATACAGGGACTCCGTCAGCCAGTTACAGGTGGATAGTGCAGCTGCTGGACTTAAAACTCGGGAGAGCTTTGCTGTAGTGAGACTGGTAAAGATGGGTCTGTATCCTCAATGCCAATCTAATGACAAAAGACACGGTTTTGAAAAAGAAAAAGGGTTGTTGCTTTTTTAGCAAAAAGCAGAAACACGGGGCTCCTGTCCCAGAGGCTGAGATTCTGCCTTTTAGCAGGAACCAGGGGGCTTTTAAAGGAGGTGATTCAGAGGTACATGCCACGTGCCTTTGCTGGAGCTGTCGTTCACTTGTTAATTTGGGAGATAGGCATGGCTGAAATCTTCTGGTGCCATCTCCAGAGTCCAGATTACTCTGTTCCTTGGTGGGTGTGTGCTCAGGGACAGCTAACTGCCCAAGATGAGGAAGAAAGGTGAACCTGTTTCCCCTGAGATTAGGGAGGAGAAGAGATTGGGGAGGAGCAGGGGGAGAGGAAGAGGAAGAACCATGTTCATTTTAAAAGTAAGTTGCGGTGGCAGAGCAGCAGCGGCTGTGTGCTCAGCATCAAGTGGACTGTCAGGAGTGGCACTTTCAGTCCTCACTCGAGGTGGATTGTTTAAATTGTGTGCCTAAGCACCCCAACTATCATTCAGTTAAAGATAGTTAAACACTTGACAAGCAAGTCGTTCAATGTCCCAGGGCAAGCACAAACCCAAAAGTACCTCCGATGCCACGTAACTTCTCTTAGCTGGAGTGAACGGTGTTCAGTGGTTGTCTCTAGGTGAAGGTTGTACGTTAGGAAATGGTGGAGTCAGCCCATGGAGCAGACAGCAAGGCGGCCAGTCTCACCGATGTCCTGGAGCTGAAGCTCTGCAGTGTAGCTGGGTGAGCAGTTTTAATCTGGTTCCAAGTTGGTGTTCATCCAGAGGGAGTAACTTGTCGTTTATGTTGTGCCTCATGTGGGTCTGCCATCCAGCTGGGGTCCCGGGGGGGGGGGGATGAAGATATGGAGCCCTTGGGAAGGGCTATGTGGGGTCCCGTGGGACGAGGGTATGGGATGGACGGTCGCAGAGTCACTCACCCAGACACTGGGGGTTAGGTAAAACTGCTGTGCTGGAAAGTCGCAGATCCCGTTTATTTCAGGAAGTGTAACAGTTTATATAGGGTCCTCGGGCCAATCATAGCCCTGAGGTTACAGCCAATGGGGTATTGCTCTGTGTCAGGCGTGCAGCCAATCAGCATGGGGTGAGGAAAGGGGAGGGGAGGCGCTGAAGGCATGGAGAGAGTTCCTGTATTTCCCCCTTTTTATCTTTATTTGAAAGATCAGTGGGGCCTGTGCAAGCAAGCATGTTGGAGGGATTATCTGTGACAATCTCCTTGTGGGAGGTAATCATTCCGCTGGATTTCCAGAGTCCTACATGTTGCACATGAGAGGGGGGCGCAAATGAGACTGCTCATCTTCGGTTGTGCCCATCTTTCAGAGCATCTTACCTGTCATTGACTAACATGAATGTGTGCCGAGGTGGCTTTTCTCCTAAGAGAAGGGGTAATGGCGTTGGGTGGGGTTGGAAGGGAAGGGGATTTGGGGTTAGGGTCAGCCAAACCTGTGAATCCTTGTGTTTCCAGTGAAGATGGGGTGGGCAAGCTTCTTATATGTTCTCGAGGGCTGTGATTCATGTGGTGGGAATTTTTTTGCATTCCTGCAAAGGGTGATATGGGTTCTCATGGGACGAAGGTATGGGGTGAATGGTCGCAGAGTCACTTAGAAAGGGTGATATGGGTTCTCATGGGACGAGGGTATGGGGTGGATGGTTGCAGAGTCACTCACTCAGACACTGGGGGTTAGGTAAAACTGCTCGGCCAGAGGGAGACACTGAACCCGTGTATTTCAGGAAGTGTAACAGTTTATATAGAGTCCTCGCACCAATCATGGCCCTGAGGTTACAGCCAGTGGGGTATTGCTCTGTGTCAGTAGCGCAGCCAATCAGCATGGGGTGATAAAAAGGGAGGGGAGGCGCTGGAGTTATGGAGAGAGCTCCTGTAGTAACTGGGTATGCTCCTGGGGAGTCGATGTTCATTGGTTACTTCCAAAGAGCAACTGGGCACACCCATCCATGTTCTTTGTGCATGTCTCTGGAGCGGTGCTCCCTACATGTACCAAGACTTATCAATCCCTCTCTGCCTTTGGTGGAGAGAATGTTGGTCTGATCTTGCTTCAGTCTCCTTTCAGGGCACTCCATTTGATGGAGACACCAAGGTCTCTTAGAAACACCCTAAGTCTCTGGCTGGCGCTACTCCTAGTGTGAATGCAGGGTCTCTAGGGAGGCTGAAAGCCAGTCGATCGTACAGTGAAGCTCCGCCTCCACTTCCATCTCTCTCATGGCCCCTCACCCAGTGGTGGTGGTTCAGGAAGCAGACTGGTGGGGAAGCACCAGCTGACAGTGGGTGGGAGGACTCAGGATTATTACGAGCTCAAGAGTCTCTGCTCTGAAGCCTGAGCCCCGATCCAGTTTCTTACAACATTGACAGGCTATTTGGCGTCATCTCAGACCTGTCCTGTCATTGGGGTGTTTAAAAAATTTCTAGCCTCCCTGACTGAAGGGTTTGTGCAGGGGTCTCGAGCAGGAAGCATGTTTACAGAGCAGAAGCCACGAGGGGAAATGGCCTTTCCACAGGCGGTTGTTTTTCAAGGTAATGGTGTAACTATTTCTCATCTGGGTCTGGTTTTGTTCCCTCAGAGAGAGGGCCTCCCTTGGTAGCTCCTTGGATCCCAGGCTGAGCTTACCTCTCACATGACCTGAGCACTGTGAGGCGGAGCCCTGCGGGTCAACCTGCCGGTGTGCATGAGGGAGCTGCCCTCTTTCTCCTGTCTTCTCTTTCTTTGCCTATAGCAGCCTCCTCAGGAAAAAATGGAGCCGGGTCTCAGATCCTGTCCCAATACTCAGTTCTGCCAGTTTATACTTATGAGACTATAGGAAAAAGTGATCTTGCCCTACTTGGAAGAATAATGGGTCCCTAGATTTCTAACTGTGCCAGTTTCCCTAAGAAAAGCCCATGGCTCTCATGTTAATTGCTCTTAAGACATTTTGTCCACTGCTCCCTTTTAGTAGGTTGAGTTCAAATACACTGGGTCTTGTACAGTGAGGACATCATCCCTGGCTGTTTAAATCAGATCCCTTTTTACGACAACTAGGATGGGACTCTTGTGGGTCTAATCATGAGTAAGATGGCAGATACAGGCTGGTAAGGACAGACATTAAGAAAGGCTTGAAAGTTGTCCAGGACCTGTGGGTTTCAGGAGCACATCTCTCCCTTCGTACGCTGGCAGGAAGGCTGCTGGCTTGTCTCTTCTGGGATGCTCAAAGCAGTCCACGGTGCTTCCACACACAGGGTAAACACTGCAGGGAAATCAGGGTTTCTTCCTTTAAGAGAGAAGGAACAAAGGGGATTTTGGGTCACGCATTGCAAAGGAGCAGCTAAATCCAGCCTGCCCAAACCCTGGTCAGGCCTCAGTATGTGGTCGCTAACATTTTGTGGGTCACAAGAGACAAGGAAAACCTTGAGTGAGGGGACTCTGAGGGGTCTGTTGGTAAGGGGCGACTAATCCAACTGACTTGAGTCCTGTCATTCTTCCAGGGGTGGTCGCTGTAAGACCAAATGACCAAAGGAGGTAAATAAGACTGCTGAGCAAGCACCAACTGTGCAGCAAAACTGCTGGGGAAGCTTTAATTGGGAAGTACACTCCCGGGTGAATTCCCGCTCAATGGGGTGGAACGGGAGAAATGCACGAGTGTTCCGAGGCACAAAGAATTCATAGGACGTGGTCAGGAAGGGGAAAGTTTAAAGCAGGAAGAGAAGGGCTTGAGGCAGGAAGAGGAGGGCATCCAGAGTCCTGTACCCCCTGGTATTGGTCAGGGCATCCTGCTGACGTCAGAGTTCTTTTTTTCCCCTGTTTATGGTCAGCTGCTTCTCCGCGCATGTGGGCCGCTTGCCGCTTCCTTCTCTGCTGCCCGCACCTGTGCAGGCTGATTGCCGCTCCGTCACCTGTAGCCCGCGTCTGCACGGGCCGATCGCAGCCTCGCTTCCTGCAGCCCGCGTCTGCACGGGCCGCCCGCCGTCCCGCTCCCCATAGACCTTGTCTGCGCGGGCCGATTGCAAACTCCTGAGCGGACCCAACGTTAACCACTGGTGATCCTTTTGTGGTCAAAAACCCACCTTCCTTCCAAATAGCTGCATGAGAATGAGCAATTAGGAAAGCATGTTTGGAGTCTGTGTAAATGTTAACTTATCTTTGGATAGGGTGAGAGCTCTGATGAGTGCAAAAAGTTCAGCCTTTTGTGAGGCGGTCCCTTCAGGAAGGCAGCTGGCCTCTAAGACTGAGGCAGTGGTGATCACTGCATATGTGGCTCTGCGGCATCAATCGTGACCCGTAGTCAAACTGCCATCCACAAAAATGGGTAAGTCAGGTGTGGGGAGTGGATGGCCAAAGAGGTCCTCACGGGGCAATCATAGGGCCTCTAACACCTGTGGACAGGAATGATTAGCATCTGAAGTGGGTCAGGGTAGTGGAAGGTGTGTGGCAGGATTGAGGGAAGAACAACAGAGGGTAATGTTGGGGTTCTCTATAAACAGAAGGTGGAATTCTTGAATTCTCGAAGGGCTTAGAAGGAGAGCTTTTTGATTTAATAGGTCCTGTAGCCGATGGGTGGAAAATAATTATTGGTTGGAGCAAGGTGAGCTTGAGAGCTTCCTTAGTAAGTTCTGCTGCTGCTGCCAGTGCCTGGAGGCATGGTAGCCACCCTTGAACTGTAGCATCCAGCTGCTTGGAGAAGTATGCCACTGGCTTGTAGGAGGGCCTTATGGGTTGGGTGAGAAGGCCAGTGGCAATACCCTGCCTTTCATCCGTAAAGAGGTGGAAGGGGTGATTAGGGTTAGGGGGAGAGAGAATGGGAGAGGATATGAGGGCATCCCTGAGCTTATAAAAGGCACTGGCTGCTGAGGTAGGGGAGGTGAGAGGCCCATGAGGGGTCTCCTTAGCTGCCTGGTATAAGGGTTTGGCCAGAAGGGCAAAGTTGAGGACCCAATGCCTGAAAAAACCTGCCAGACCCAGGAAGGAGTGGATGTAGTCTGCTGTTTCAGGCGGCTGTAGGTCATGGAGAGCTTGAATTCTGTCAGTTGTCAGACCTCTAGAGGTTGGAGTGAGGAGTATACCTAAGTAGGTGACTGAGGTAGCAGTGAGTTGGGCTTTAGTCGGAGAGACCCGATAGCCCCATGACCCCAGGACTTTGAGAAGCTGAGCAGTGTGTGCCTGGGACGTCTTGAGGGATGGGCTGCTTAGGAGAAGGTCATCCACACACTGGAGAAGGGCACTATCCCCCATGTCACAAGCAGTTAAATCTTGTGCCAAGGCTTGCCCAGAGAGGTGGGGACTGTCTCTGAAGCCTTGGGGTAGGACTGTCCAAGTCAGCTGTGGGGACCTAAGAGATGTAGGGTCCTCCCATGTGAAGGCAAAGAGGTAATAAGAGTCAGGGTGAAGGGGCGCTGTAAAGAAGGCGTCTTTAAGATCTAGGACAGTAAAGTGGGTAGTTGAAGGGGGGATATGAGAGAGGAGATTGTAAGGGTCGGGAGCCACTGGGTGGGTGGGAATAACCACCTCATTAATTAGGTGGAGGTCCTGAACCAGGCAATAGGCTCCTGCGGGTTTGCGTACTGGCAACATGGGGGTGTTGGAGGGAGAGTCAGTGGGGATGAGGAGTCCTGGGCAAGTAACCAGCCTATGATGGGTTTAAGTCCCTCCCTGTGGGTTTTGGAAATGGGAAATTGGGGATGTGAGGAAATTTAGTGAGAGGCTTTTGCTAGATACGGAGTGGTTTGTGGTGGGAGGCTGTGGCTGGCTTGGAGGTGTCCCAGACTTGGGGATCAACTAGGTCTGGGGGTAACGGCATGGTGGGTGCTGTCAGGTCATTTGAAAGAGTACAGATTAGAGGTAAGAGAAAATGGGCAGTAGCCCTGTTGGGGTGTAGTTGGAGGGTGGCTCCTAATTGGATAACATCTCTGCGTGGGCTGCGAGGAGACTCGAACTCCCGAGCAGACCCAACGCTTCTCTGAGGCAAGAAAATACGTTCCAGTGATTGAGGTTTTGAGGACTGAACAGCAGGGATTGAACAGAATTCGGTTCCGCTATAGGGCTCGTGTGGATCTAGCTCTGCCGCCTCCCGTGGCCCCTGACCCTTGTATTGGCTGCTCCGCGCGCACAGCAAGAAGAGACATTCAGAGGTTTAACTGTAGTCTGCTGAGGTAGGAGCAGGCTGCTGGTTGTGGTGGAGATAGGAGGTGGATTTTTCTCCATTTCCTTGTAAAAGGAAAGATGGAGTTCGGAAGCCCCTCTCTGCAGCTCTGATGACCAGAGCGTCCTGGGGATAAAGGTCACAAGGAAAGTTGAGATCAAGATTTGGAAGGAAAAAGGAAGACGAGGATCATTTCTAAAACAAGTGAGCCCAGGATACCACCTCAGTTCTTTGAGGGATAATGCTGAATTCCCTGGGTGCTGAGCAGGACCCCATGGCCCCACAGCGCTTCTGGGAAATGAAGGACCAAGCAGAACAGCTGCTGGGGCCTCAGCAGCTCTCCTATATCAAGGTCCTGGGGGACCACTTTCAGCCAGCTCGTCTGCCTGTATTTGCACTCACAGCGTTCTGTGCTTCACAGGTGATTTTAATTGTGTACATTCTGGACGACGACTCTGACATTTCATCTCTTGTGCTGTCAATGGATTCTATTTTGCTGTAGCATCTTGGTTTGTTTGGGGCACTTTCTTCCCTTGTGTTTTTATGTTGTTCATGTGTCTTCCTCTCTAGCAGTGCAGATCTGAGGTATTATAGTTCCTACCCTATAGTCTTGTAGGGTCCCTGCAGGTTACCAGTACCTCACTTTAAGGGGGAGATCAATATTTATAACACCCAGTGTAAACAGTATGCAGCCTTAAACTATACAGCTCCTATTCATTGTGATAAAACTGTTAATTGTATAAACAGAAATGATGCATTCCATTACTATCTATAGTATGAGTAGTTTCCTAAGGGTCTGCAGTTTCTAATGGTGGACACGTGGGGGCAGGTGTAGCATGTGGGGTTTATGAAGTAGGAAGCGAGAATGCAGAGGTACTATATCATAGAAAGGAAGGAGGAGGGCTCAAGAGAGGTAGGCCAGCCAGGGATACCTCTGGTGCAACCAGGCCTGCAGGACCTTGGTGGTGGTCTTCCCAGTCCTGGCTGCTGTCTCTAGATGGAAGCAGGCTGGCACAGCCGCAGTGTGGGTGCGCTGCTCCTCTGTGTGTGTGTAGTCGCTCTGCTCCACCTCCTCCATGTGACAGGCCAGGTTCACACTGCTCTGCTGCATCCTCTGCACACTGGGCCGGGGGCGTTCTGATCTGTGTCCTCTGCACATTGGTTGGGGTTTCTCTCAGAGCTGTTCTTATTGGGCAGAACCAGTCGTTGAGAGCTGAGCTACCAGCCAGCCACGTAGCTGTGGTGCTGGGGACTGGGGATTGGGGACCTGGAAGGCCCTGTTGATTCACAAATTGGTGAGACCAGGTGATCTGTGGTTGCTGGACTGTAGAGGAGAGAGTCAGGGACCAGGCTTGTATAGGGTAGCAACAGGTACCACCCAAGTTGGTCCTGGCAACCCAGTGGCTGCTGGGCTGATGGACTGGGTGAGCTGGGATCAAGATGCCCTCACATCCTCTTACAGCCTACTGATCCCGTGCAAGGCTCCTCCTGTCTCTACAGAAAGATGCTGGCCATTAGCACACCTAGCAGGGAGACCTCAGGTGTAACAAGATCTGCAGGGATCTTGGTGATGGGTTCCAGGCCCTGGCTGCTGTTCCTAGATGGACTGATTTAATGCAGCCCATCGTCAAGCCCCACAAGCCCAACTGGACTGATTGCTGCCAGATCCTCCTGACTGTTGAACACTGAAGAATGTTGCTGTCTCACCCAGGCCACATTACAGAGGTCTGAGGAACACGCCCAGCAGGAATCAGTGACAAAGGAGGTGTGATCAGTGCCTCTGCATCCTGGATGAGCCCCCAAAATTTTTTGCAGAATTTGCATACAGAGAGATGGCAGAGGGGTGTTCAGCAGGAAGCATGTTTATTTCTTGCTGGCATGGAACTGAGCGGAATGTAGCCAATGGCCGAGCCCATAGATGCAGCAGGGCTTGGCCTGATGTAGCCCCAGGCAGCCCCTTTGTATCTCTTAGATTGAGAAATATATTTTGAGGGGTTATCTGTACTCTAGATTCATAAGGAAGTTGCAGCAGAGATGGGGGTGGGGGGAGGTCAGCAGAGACCTTGGTGATGGTCTTCCAGGCCCTGACTGGTGTCCCAAGTTAGAAGCTGCCCCGAATAAAGATGGCAATGGCACCAGCAGAGGTAACCCAAGATGGTGGAGCAGGTGTCCCAAGATGGAGGTGACTGCTTTCAGAGATGGGGGGGCAGTGCGGGTGTGCTGTGTGGTGGCATTGGGTGGGCTATTTGGAGATGCAGTGCTGTGGTGGGCGATGCTGTGGCAGGCAGTTGTCTCAGGGTCCTGTCCAGTGTCCCATGGTGGAGGCTACCACGTGGAGGGGCCTATGGCAGCAGCTACAGTGTCGTAAGGTGGAGGTGGCTGGGGGAGCCCCCTGCTGGGGGCTTGATAGCAAGATGCCCTCATGCCCATTCCAGCCTTCCCACCTGCACTAGAGGATTTGTGGACTTGGGGAGAGCCCAGTCTTCTCCAGCCCCTCCAACTTGTGCTCCCCTTGGGCACAGTGCCCCCAGTCTCCCGACTTTTCACAGGATTGCCAGGCCCAGACTGGGCCACTCAGCCCCAGTCCCTATCTGATGGGTCTGAGCTTCAGATACCACAGCTCGGCCATGCTGCAGTCCCAGGATTTCAGTGCCATTCCTACTTGCAGAGACCACCAGGGATACACTCACACAAAGGAGTGACTCTGTGGAGAAGCAGCAAGATGACAGCCACTAGCACTCCCAGCAGGAAGACCCTAGGTGTGGCCAACCTGCAGGCAACTGGCCCTGGACCTCCAGGCCCTGGCCAGTGTTCCTAGACAGTTTGCTGCACCACGAGATGGTGGTAGTGGCACACCTGCGGGCCCATGGCACCCTAGACTCTGGTCAATGTCCCACTATGGAGGTGGTCACATGCAACCAAACCTACAGGTGGCACCCTGGCAGCACCCTGAGAATTGACCTCCGGGCAGTGGCAGCGGCCCAGCGACCTTGATGGTGATGAGCACAGTGGTTGTCTTAACTTTATCTCTAGGTGGGTGGTTCTTCCTGGCCCCTTGGTTGGCCGTGGTCTGGCCCATCAGGATACCCCTTGGCGGTATCCTAATTGTTCCCCAAGGGTGGCAGCAAGCAGGTCACCCTTCCTTTGTTCTCGAGTCTGCCTCACACCAGGACTCTTGGTCTCCATTGGCAAGTGCTTTTGTCACAACCTTCAGTAGCTGTCTTGCATTAATCCCAGCAGAGTCCTCCAACTTCTGCAGCGCCTGCAAGATGTCCCCCTGGGCCTGATTGACAAAAGCTGCATGAGCCATCCACAGTGTTGGCTGCTTCTGGGTCAAAAGGGGTGTAAAGCTGGAACACTTGCACAGCCTCTCCTAGAATGACCTGGGCTCTCTGATGTTCCCTGCGTAAGATCAAATGACCAAAGGAGGTAAAATAAAACTGCTGAGCAAACACCAATTGCAAAGCAAAACTGGGAAAGGCTTTATTGGGAAGTACACTCCCGGGCAAACTCCCGTTCAACAGGGTGGATCGGGAGAAAATGCACGTGCGTTTGGAAGCACAAAGAATTTATAGGGCTCGGTCAGGAAGGGGAAGGCTTAAGGCCGGAAGAGAAGGGCTTGAGGCAGGAAGAGGAGGGCATCCAGAGTCCTGTATCCCCTGGTATTGGTCAGGACATCCTGCTGACGTCAGAGTTCTTTTTTTTCTGGTTCCTGCTTCCTGCTGGCTGCTCCTCTGCGCATGTGGGCCGCTTCCTGCTGCTTTCCCTGCAGCTCGCCATCTGCTGGGCCATCCGCTGTTCCATTCCCTGCTGCCTGCCGCTCCGTTCCTTGCAGCCTGGATGTGCACGGGCCGATCGCCGCCCTGTGGCCTGCAGCCCGTATGTACGCAGGCCGATCGCCGCCCTGCGTCTTGCAGCCTGCGTGGGCATGGGTTGATGACCGCCTCACAGCCCATGTTGGCACAGGCCGATCGCCTCCTCGCGGTCCGCCTTGGCGTGAGCCCATCACTGCCCTGCAGCCCACGTCAGCTTGCGCTGATTGCCTTCCCCATCCCCGCAGCCCGTCCTGGCGCAGGCTGATTGCCACCCCGAACTCCCTGCAGCCTGCGTCGGTGCCGACACCCTGGAGCACCTCTGAGGTCTCATGTGCTTGATCCTTCCTCCTGCCATGTCGCCCAACAGTGCTGCTCACTAATGCTCCAGCAGCTGAAATCCCTGGTCATTAGGGTCACAGAGTATTTTTCTCAGGGCACTGACCCTGGGCACACCAGGGGGAAGTGACTCGGCCCGGCAACAGCAAGACCAGTTAATCCCTGGAGGACCAGATGATCTGGAGTGCTGGCACAGGGCCCTCAGGAGCACAGGGAACCAAGTAGGGCCATAGGAACCAGCTCAGGAAGCTCCACTTGTCGGAAAGGTAGGAACCCAGGATCCAAGAGGTTTGTCGCTTATGTCGTGTCCTGTGTGGGTCTGCTGACGAGCTGGGGTCCTGGGGGACAAAGGTATGGGGCCTTTAGGAAGGGCAGTATGGGGTCCTGTGGGACGAGGGTATGGGGTAACTCAGCCAGACATCAGGGGTTAGGAAAAACTGCTCTGCGGCAGGGAGACACCGAACGCGTTTATTTCAGGAAGTGCAACAGTTTACATAGGGTCCTCGGAGCAATCATGGCCCTGAGGTTAAAGCCACTGGGGTATTGCTCTGTGTCAGGCCTGCAGCCAATCAGCATGGGGTGAGGAAAGGGGAGGGGAGGCTCTGAAGGCATGAGGAGAGCTCCTCTAGAGGTAGACCTGCCCTAAATGGCAGAAGAACCTGATGAGTGTCCTCAGTAGTCTCGATTGCGTGAGAGGAAGCCACAACTCTCAGGTGCTGGCTGGACAGAGGGCTGGACACGGGGCACAAGTCAGTGGTGACTGAGTGAGGCCGGCTGTGCTGAGAGTGGGTGTGGAGTCCTGCTCCCAGGTCTGTGGCCATGCTTGTGTGGCTCCTGCAGTGCTGGGTGCCCCAGAAGCTCCATGAGCCTGGTTTGGGTCGGAGTCTGTACTGACCTGCCAGTGTTAAGAGGCGCCTGAAGCATCCCCGAGAGGAGAGCAGCCTGGGAGGGGAGCAGCCCGGGAAGGCCACAGCGCCTGCTCACCCTGTTCCCTCTTTCCCGTCCTTGTGGGACGTCGTCTTTCAGGGGAGGAAATGGGTGGCAAACGAGGAAGCGTTCAGACCTAGAGTATATGTAGAGAATTTCAAAAAGGGATATTCCTGGGACTGTGGGGTCACGTCGACTCGTGGAAATGTCCAGGCCTCCTGTGAGACTGACCTCATTTGGAGCAGGCGGGCCTGCCGGGAGGTCCCTAGGCAGAGCTAGTTAGCAAGGTGCTGAGGGTCTTCTAGGGGACCCTGGGCATGCTGACCAGTGTCTTTATATTGGTTGTTGGCCCCGACATGGTCCTGTCTGGGCCACGCTGGCTAAAGGCTTGTCTGGAAGAGAGCCACGGAGTTACGGTGACCAGGGTGACAGCTCCCTCAGAGTGCCCACTGGGACCTGCGGAGCCCATTTCATGGGGGAGTCGGAGGAGATCCCCAGCTTACACAGCCTGGATTCCCCGCTGCCCTCTGCATCCCCTGTATCTACTGTGGATGACACCCCAGCAGAGGATGCTTACACCCCTGAAGCCACTGGTCCCATGGAGTCACCCAGGATGCCCTGACCATAGCCACCCCAGAGCTGCCAGTTTAACCCCATTTACTCTGTGTGGGAGGTACCAGGGGGACCTTGCTGGCAGTCCACCTCCCAGTAGAGGCCACGCTGCCCTCTGGATGCTGAGAGAAACCCAGGAGCCCATTTTCTGTGATCAAGATGGTCAGGTGCAAGAGGACAGCACCTGCTTGTCAGCCTGGGGGACCCCTTCATAGACCAGCCTTTACCACTGCTGATCTTCTGATTTGGAGAAACCACGCTGCCCCCCTTGACTGACAAGCCTTGGGCTATGATGTAATGCAGCCCATCATGGAGACCCACAGACTCACTGGGCGGACGGCCTCCAGCTCCTGAGTCTGTTTAACACTGAAGAATGCTGCTGCATAACCCAGGCCACGTTAAAGTGGTTGGAGGAACATGCCTAGCAGGAACTAGTGACAAAGGAGTAATTAGTGCCTCCAAATGCTGGATGAGTCCCTGAGGAATACTGCAGGGTTCATGTGCAGAGAGATGGCAGTGTGGTGTTCAGCAGGAAGCATGTTTACTTGTTGGTGGGATCACAGCCAACAGCCGAGCTCGCCAAGGCAGAGCACTTTTCTCGTGTAGCCCTGGGTGGCCCCTTTATCTTCCCTATATGGAGAAATCCATGTTTGTGAGTTTCCTGTACTCTGAATTCATGAGGAGTTTGCAGCAGAGCTGCACAGGTGCACTGGGGGCGGGTGTCAGGGTGGGGACAGCAGGGACCTTGGTGATGGTCTTCCAGGTCCTGGCTCTTGTCCCTAGATGGAAGTGCTTGTATTTGTAGAGGTGGCGGCAGCAGTGGCAGAGCTGTAGGTGTTGGTACCTTGAGGTTGTGCTTCCAGGTCCTGGCTGGTGTCCCAAATTGGAAGCTGCCCCAACTGAAGATGGCGATGTTGACAGCGGAGGTGTCCCAAGGTGGAGGCCGTGGCTGTTAGAGATGGAGCCGCGACTGTGCTGTGCAGCAGCGTTGGCAGCCTGTTTGGAGATGCAGTGCTGTGGCGCTTGTCTGCCTCCAGGCCCTCTCTGGTGCCCCCTGGTGGAGGCTACCACGTGGAGGGGGCTGTGGCAGCGGCCGCAGTGTCACGGGGTGGAGGTGGCTGGGGGAGTCCCCTGCTGGTAGATGAGGAGGTCTGCGTGCTGCGGGAGGGGTGGGAGGTGCCCAGTGAGGGGGGGGCTTCAAGGTTACTGTTAAGCAGCAGCATGTTTCTCGTAGGACCAGCACATAGGCGATTTCCCACTGTGGCCAGCATGCTGAGTCGAGCCCCAGGAACAGGTGTGATGTGTGTAAGACCAAAGGAGGTAAAATAAAACCCCTGGGGAAGCTTTATTTGGGAAGTACACTCCCTGGCCATCTCCCGCTCCACAGGGCGGGCCGGGAGAAGTGCACGTGTGTTCTGTGGTACGGACAGTTTAAAGGACACGGTCAGGAAGGGGAAGGCTTAAGGCTGGAAGAGAAGGGCTTGAGGCAGGAAGAGGAGGGCATCTAGAGTCCTGTAGCCCTGGTATTGGTCACGGTTTCCTGCTGACGTCAGAGTCCTTTTTTTCATGGTTCCTGCTTACATATCAGCGTTCTGCCGGCTGTTCCCCGGCGCATGTGGGCTGCTTGCTGCGCCAGTCCCTGCGGTCCGTAGCGTTGGGGGTGGCCATGCCACACGATCTGTGCTCCTTTGTGCATGCGGGCTGCTTGCTGCTTGGGTTCGTGCAGCTCGCGTTGGCGTGGGCCAACTGCGGCTTCCTTCCCTGCAGCCCATGTCTGCGCAGGTCGCGAGAAGATGCGAACTCCGGAGCGGACCTAACAGTGCGTGTCTGTAGAACTTTGCATCACATGAACCTGTATCATTAGTGAATACTGGGATGCATTTTCCAGTCCACACAGCCGGTGCACTGGAGGTGGATCTGGGAAGCAGGTCCAGTAAGTTCCCCTGGACCCCACTTACCTGAGTGCTCAGCAGGGCCACCATGGCCACACACAGTGGGTTTGGGGGTCTCAGTACCTCCTTGTTGAACCTGATGCTCAGCCTGATGTGTCAGATCCTGCAGTGGTTTCCACGAGAGCAGTTTGGGTGTCGGGTTCTGCAGTCGTCTTCGCCCTGCTGTCCCTCCTCCCAGCTTCCTGTTCCTGCTGGGGCTTGGGACTGACACCTCAGGTTTGATTTCAGTCATTTGAACTTTGGCTCCAGTTCCTCCATGTTTGGTGCCCACACAGGAGATGAGGTGCACCTTCAGGAGGACACGCACATGGCGTCCACTTGTGTCATCGGTGCCTCTGGGAGGACACGCGCACATCCTCCACCCACGTCATCGGTGCCTCTGGTTGGTCCCATGGTCCTGTTTGGAAACCTCTCCACCAACCTAGGCGGGCCTGGCAGGCCTATACCATTGGAGGACGTGTGCCCCAGCAGCAGTGCGACCTTTAGAATCACAATTTAAAATGAACAAGCCATGATTAAGATCATTTTGTAGGGTTCTGTTTCCCCCTTTTTTTGTAATCCGGAGACAGGGGAGCTTGCTCCACAGTAGCCCAGCCTGGAGGGTTGGAAGGAGTACCTGTTGTGTGATCAGTATGGAGCTGATGCAAACCATTGACAAGAAGAACTGGTATAAGCTGGAGCATTATGGATTTTTTCAGGGAGGGGGACTAGGGATTGAGCTCTGGGGCACTTGACCCCTGAGCCACATTTCAGCCCTATTTTGTACTTATTTAGGGAACAGGGTCTCACTGCGTTGCTGAGTGCGTGGCTTTTGCTGAGGCTGGCTTTGAACTTGGCGATCTTCCTGCCTCAGCCTCCCAAGCTGCTGGGATTACTGGTGTTAAGGTGCTATTTCCAAATCCCAAATAAAACACCAGGTCTTTTTGAAGTAAACACAAAGGATTTATGCTAGCCAGGGCCGAGGGAATAGAAAGCAGACAGTTCTGCCTCTTCTGACCCTGAATGCAGGTGTGGAGTGCAGCTTGGAATTAAAAAGTTCTACAAGAGAGGAGGAGAGGCGATAATAATCACAAGACACATTTCATAGAGTGGAAAATATCAACTTTGATTTTCTCAGAAATTGGCACCTTTCGTACCTATTCAGGAAGCAAGCTTACATTTTCTATAATATGAGTCTCTTGGAGGCAGCATATTGTTAGGTCTTTTTTTTTAACCCAGTCTGCCAGTCTGTGTCTTTTAATTGCTGAGTTTAGGCCATTGACATTCAATGTTATTATAGAGATATGGTTTGTATTTCCAGACATTTTGGTTTATTCTTAGGTTTTTAACTTGACTGGTTTTCTCCTTTGATTGGCCTTTAATGTAGCTCCTCCCTCTGCAGGTTTTCATTGTTGTTTTTGATTTTCTCCTCATGGAATATTTTACCAAGAATGTTCTGTAGTGCTGGCTTTCTTGCTGTGAATTCTTTTATTTATTTTTTTATCTTGGAAGATTTTTATTTCATCATCAAACCTAAAACTTAATTTTGCTGGATATAAGATTTTTGGTTGGCATCCGCTGTCTTTTAGCACTTGGTATATGCTTTGCCATGATCTTCTTGCTCTCAGGGTCTGGGTTGAGAAGTCTGCAGTGATCCTGATTGGCTTTCCCCTATATGTAATCTGGTTCCTTTCTCTTGTGGCTTTTAAGATTCTCTCCTTACTCTGAATGTTAGGCATTTTCATTATGATGTGCCTTGGTGTAGGTCTGTTGTGATTTTGAACATTTGGTGTCTTGTAAGCCTCTTGAATTTGATTATCCAATTCATTCTTCATATTTGGAAAGTTTTCTGATACTATTTCATTGAATAGATTGTTCATTCCTTTGGTTTGGAGTTCTATGTCTAATTCTTAAGTTTGGTCTTTTAATGTTGTCCCAAAGCTCTTGAATGTTCTGTTCATGGCTTTTTACCGTCTTCACTGTGTGGTCAACTCTATTCTCAAGGTTAAATATTTTGTCTTCAGTATCTGAGGTTCTGTCTTCCAAGTGGTCTAATCTGTTGGTGATGCTTTCCATTGAGTTTTTAATTTAGTTCATTGTTTCCTTCATTTCAAGGATTTCTGTCTGGTTTCTTTTCAGATTCTCTACCTCCTTATTAAAGTGATCTTTTACTTCCTCTATTTGCCTATGTATCTGTTTATCGAAATGGTCTTTTGCTGACTGGGCTTGCTCTCGTATATCATTCTTTGTCACAGAGCATTTTACTTATGTACATCCTGAATTCCTGTTCTGTCATTTCTTCTGCCGTACTGACCGTGGATTCTAATACTGTGTTATCTTGGTTTGAGTCACTTTCTTCCCGTGTTTTCTCATGTTATGCGTGTCTTTCCTTCTAGCACTGCTGATCCAAGTTGTTACAGTTTCTACTCCTATATGGGTATAGTTTCCTTGCAGGGTTTCAATACCTCTCTTTTAAGGGGAAGACCAATATTGATTGATCTCAATACAAGCAATATATAGTTTCAAACCAAGTAGTTCCTAATATCTCCCAAATACATTTACAGTTTAGTCATGATATATATCAGTTATGGGTTTCTTTACAATCTATCATGTAAACAATAAGTTTGCACAAGGGTCTATAGTTTCTGTTGGTGGGCTAAGGAAGCTTGAGGGTGGGGTGTAGGATAGAATGTTGGGGTAGCAGGAAGTGAGGATATGGTTATTAGATCTTAGAAAACATGAAAAAGGAATCCAAGAGAAGTTGGATATTACTAGAAAGAGCGACTGAGTGTTGGGGAAGACCAGTGAGGAAGAAGAAAAGAGTGTACAGTGAGGAGAGATGCTAGTAAGAAAAATAAAACATGCAAGTGGGGGTTACAAAGCTATATACTACCACTCTAGCATACAGTTCATCAGTCCCAATCTACCATGTCCCACTGTACAACAAATACTTGGTTTCACAACTGTTGGGGATTAGAGGGTAGGAAAAGAGTGAGAGAGAAAAGAGGGAAGGAAAAACAAAGGAAAGAAGGGCAGTGAAATAAAAAGATTAAACAATAGAAATATTAGGAGAAAAAGATAAAGGATAAAATAAAAAGTAAGAATTTTAAAAAAGTAAAAAAAAAGTCTCAATATAAACAAACAGGTATGGTTCCTTTCACCTCCAGTAGGTGGCGTTGTCCATTGCTTGCTGGACTTTCCCGCTGGTGTCCTGGGTGTGGGTTTCACAGCAGGGTGTAACTCTGTGCTGGGCCGCTGGTGGAATCGCGGCCGATTCACAGTGTTCTGTGTTGAGTTCAGTTTGTTTCCAGGGGCTGTCCCACGCACCCTTGTGTAGAAGCAGGTCCTGCCCGGGCCGAACCCTGGCCTGGGGCTCCATGCCACCAACAGCGGAGCTGCCAGCAGAGGAGCTCCGCTGCCTTTTGCTGCTGAAGTCACGCTGCTTGTGGCAATCACTGTTGCCTGGTGGCCCTGTGTACACGCGCAAGTGAAATTCCTGCGGAGGTAGCTGTAGGACGATGTCCAGAAGCTGGCTGGGAGACGGTATTTCCACAACTTCAATCTCCGGTTCTGGAGAGACTGACTGTGGCGTCCGCCTAGGTCGCCATCGTGGAACCGCCCCTGTAGTATGTTTTAGATAGAAACTCCGTCCATTCTTTCCCCAGTGGGTTGTTCCATGGAAATCCCATGTTAATGTTTTCTCTAAAGCTCGGAGTATCATTAGTCTGGAGTCAGGCAGGACTGATCAGTCTTCTGATTTTTCTCCCCTTTCCTTTAGAGTTCTCTTCCTGTTTTGGTTGGTGCAAGTCAGTGGTGGCTGAGCGAGGCTGGCTGCATTGAGAGCGGGTGTGGAGTCCTGCTCTCGGGTCTGTGGCCCCTGCAGTGCTGGGTGATCCACAAGCTCTATGAGCCTGGTTTTTTTTCAGGGAATACCGACCTGCTAGTGTTAAGAGGCGCCTGAAGCATCCCTGAGAGGAGAGCATCCCTGAGAGGAGAGCAGCCCGGGAGGGGAGCAGCCCGGGAGGAGAGCAGCCCAGGAGGGGAGCAGCCCGGGAAGGCCACAGCGCCTGCTCACCCCGTTCCCTCTTTCCCGTCCTTGTGGGACGTCGTCTTTCAGGGGAGGAAATGGGTGGCAAACGAAGCGTTCAGACCTAGAGTATATGTAGAGAATTTCAAAAAGGGATATTCCTGGGACTGTGGGGTTAAGTTGACTCGTGGAAATCTCCAGGCCTCCTGTGAAACTGACCTCATTTGGAGCAGGCGGGCCTGCCGGGAGGTCCCTAGGCAGAGCTAGTTAGCAAGGTGCTGAGGGTCTTCCTGGGGGCCCCGGGCATGCTGACCAGTGTGTTTATATTGGTTGTTGGCCCCGACATGGTCCTGTCTGGGCCACGCTGGCTAAAGGCTTGTCTGGAAGAGAGCCACGGAGTTACGGTGAGCAGGGTGACAGCTCCCTCAGAGTGCCCACTGGGACCTGCGGAGCCCATTCCATGGGGGAGTCGGAGGAGATCCCCAGCTTACGCAGCCTGGATCCCCCACTGCCGTCTGCATCCCCTGTATCTACTGTGGATGACACCCCAGCAGAGGATGCTTACACCCCTGAAGCCACTGGTCCCATGGAGTCACCCAGGATGCCCTGACCATAGCCACCCCAGAGCTGCCAGTTTAACCCCATTTACTCTGTGTGGGAGGTACCAGGGGGACCCTGCTGGCAGTCCCCCTCCCAGTAGAGGCCACGCTGCCTCTGTGACTGAAAAGACCCGCCGGCAGCCCTCAGTAGTGCCCGTACTCTCTCCTCTCCTGGCCACAAACTCTTGTGCAGCTGTCTGCAGAATGTCTGATTGGGCTGCTGTCCTCTCACACGTGGCTTTGTGTAGGAATCTTCAGTAGTTGGGTCCTGATCTGTTACAGAATAGGACTAGTCGAACTGGATGGTGAGAGCCCACTTGGCCTGGCCTCCACTGCTGCCACCGTCCACCATGAGCGCACTTCCTGGCTGGAGCCGTGTTGCTATGGGGATGCCAAGTCCCAGCTTTGAGGACGTGTGTGGTCAGAGTTCTGCACGCGAGCGGCCGGGCGGGGGTCTTGAGGTGCCAGAAAGGACTCTTGGTGCGGCAGTGTGGCCTTAGACATGGAGGAGGGGAGCCAGTGCAAGGGTCAGGGGCTGCCGGGGTGCCCTCTACACCCCTCTACGCTCTTCAGCAGTGCCTGCTGAAAGCAGCCTGAAGCTCTGCTACAAAATCTCAAAAATGTGTTTTTATAAATTGATAAATGGCACAACAGTTTCCAGATTTTGTTTTGGGTCTTTACTGAAAACAAGGTTTGTAAGACTTAAAATTCTAACAGGTATAATTCTATGTCCAAAGGGTAGGAAAACTTTCAACTTCATTTCAATTAAAGTACTATAAAGAGTATTTCATCTTCTTAAAAAGGAGTAATTTAAATTCAGAAATTTGATGGATTGTTTCAAGGTGTTAATTTAAGGAAGTCCCAGGTATAATATACTTTGGTTATCTTGTTGGGTAAACAAGTTGTAAAATGTTTCCTTTGTAAAAGGTTTATGAAAGGTGAACCTTAAACTGCTTTTATGTGATTTAGTTAACTATTTTACCAACGTTAAATTTTAATATATTGATGCAAAGCAAAGTCTAATTCTCTAGGTTTAACAACAGAGTTTCTTAAAACACTGATTGTAAAGCCGAACAACCAGATGGAAGTAAAACAGGACCGGAACCGGCTTTATTCTCGGAAGGCCACTCCGGGGCCACCTCCCCGCCCAGTCACCAGGCCTGAACGGGTGTGAAATGGCGCTGGAGCCTCGTGCTGCACAGGATTTAAAGGGCCCTCCCCATCCGGACAAGGCAGGCTTGAGGCCGGAAGGGAAGGGCGTGGGGCAGGAAGGGGTGTTGATCTAGAGTCCAGTGTCCTCTGAGATTGGTTAGGTGAGGCTGGTGAGGGCAGAGTCCTTCCGGGATGAGCCGGGAGTCATGGCGGTTCTCACGTGGGAGGTTTGCGGTTCCTTCTGTGTCGGGTACTGGGGGCTGCCCTTTTTGTGTGTTCTGCGCTTGCGTGCTGCATTGGGCGCGCGAGGGTGGGCGGGCTGGCCCCGGGCGGTGAGACGAACTTTTGGGAAGTGCCCCAGTTCAATGCTCCAGGAGGGCTGTGCGCAGCGCACGGGGTCCACGGGCGGGCAACGCTGAGGGCGAGGGGGCGGGCCTGGCTGCCCGCGCTTGGCCTGGCAGTGGCAGGGGGTGGCCCCGCCGCGTGAGAGGGAAAGAGGCGAGAGAGCCGGCTGGTGGCTGACGGGAGGTGGTTTTCGCGTCTGCCTCTGACCTAGCACTGATGTACTTATCTATTAAGATAATTTGTTGTCTGTTAAGTTTAATACTTACGGAAACTAACCCTTATAAGATTTGTACCTGTTTTAAAGTCTTAAATATTTACTTCATAACTGGTTAGGTAAATAGGTGTTTTTATTTGTGGTTGACACCCTAGATGTTTGATTAGAGATATATACTAAATTTTCAAGCTTTGTCTATGTGTTATATGAAATTCGTAACATACAGGCAAGATGACCAATGTGTCCTGTTCTTAATACATTGTCCATTTAAAATTTGGCTTACATCTGTTTGAGTACATAAGGGCTTTGTAATATTAATGAGATGCATTTATACACCAGAGAAGTCTTTCTCTGTCCATTACCTGGGTACTGTCCATTACCTGGGTCAGTGACCGCCCAATCAGGTGGATCAGAGGGATCCGAGAGAAGAAAAAGCCAACCAGTGCACATCCTGCAAAGAGGAGGGTCCTTGGAGAGGGTCCCTGATGCTTCCAAGGGAAGCCGTATGTGATCTGCAAGATCCTGGCCCATCCTAGCAGATGACATGACTACTAGAGGAGCTGAGAGGCTTCTCACCAGTTTTCAAGAGTGATCTTGACAAATTCAGTAATAGTTGTTGATAGAAACAAAGTCAGTTTTTGACTAACTTCGTCTTAAACACCTGGAAGGAGAGTTCTAACCAAAGCACAGTCCTACATGGACATTTAGGAGAGACAATGGCTCTTTCATATAGCTTGGTATGTACACTTACCAGTTCTCTGAAAAGTAAATAAAACTGGGAGGTTACACAGCTAAAGGAAATCTCTCTAACAAGCTGCACTAATAAGCTATTTTACAAAAATCAGGTGGCGCTGTACCTCAAGAGAGTGCCTAAAGCCATTATGAAAGCTAAATGTAGGTGTTTCCAGCACCTTTGCTGATTTTTCTAATAAGTGGCCCTCACTCTCAAATTGGTGACATGTTCAACCACACCCTAGGATTGGAGAAGCCACTGTCTTCATAGTTTTCAGGGACTAGTTAATGAGATTGGTTATTTTGTGTTAATTATTTTATAGAAAATAATGTTTTGTTGTCTTAATTGCCTTAATGTGACCCCTTCTCTGTGAATACCTTGTCCATTACCTGCCACAAGTGACCGGCCAACCAGGACCATGGACCTGTGGACTGCCCTGATGTGCGAGATGCCCAAGCTCCAAATGCCCTTACGCACGGAATCCAAACCAAGCTCCTCTTCTACTTTAGACAGGCCTCTGGGGAAGGACCCCGCCTGCTGTCCCTTTCAGCGCCCCTTTTCAGCTTGAAGCAGCCAGAGCGGTCATCTACCACAGCCCTTTTTTCTCTGCAACAGAGTGACTTCCTCAGCCCTTTTTCCTCTGCAACAGAGTGACTTCCTCGGAGCGGGGAATGAAGGAGAATGTCAGTGGTCATTCTTATTCAAATGCGGGAACCACACTTGAAAGCCAACCTGTAGGCACATCAGTGAGTGCCATCAAGGCCTCTTTCAAGTGTAAAAGACCTTGAGGCTCTTCTGAGGGAACATCTCCCGCCAAATCTTTTGTCTCAGAGGTGAAAAAATGGAAGGTGGGGGTGAACCCAGATGTCACAGTGAGGAAGGTGAGGGTGAACCCAGGTGGAAGTCATAGAGAGAAAGGAGGGGATGAGCCTCAATGGAGGTCGCAGGGAGGAAGGTGGGGTGAACCCAGGTGGAAGTCATAGGGAGGAAGGAGGGGATGACCTGAGTGGAGGTCACAGGGAGGGAGGTGGGGTGAACCCGGATGGTAGCCTTGATACTTTTTCAGTACTTACTTTACATGGATTTTGCTCCATGCTCTGCCCAGAACCACGTATGAACTCCTAAGCTGGCAGGCCAAAATGGGTTTTTCTGCTATTAGCGCCCCCCCGTGGCAGAAATTCTGGCTCTTCCCACTTGACATCTGCTGCATTTGCTATTCCTGTCCATTGTGAATAAAGTTATTGCCACAGATATTTTATCCAAGTTGTGTGGACACAAGTTTTCATTTTTTCATGTAAATTTCTACCTTTGAGTGAAATTGGGGATCGCACTGTGAGCCGTGCCCGCTGGCTCCAGAGTGGCACACGCTCTCCGCTCTCATCAGCGACGTGCGAGAGCTCTAGTTGTTCCCCATCTTCACTGTTATTTGGTGTTACCAATTTTAAAATTTAGTCACTCTAAGGGGGGGTGATGTTATTCTCGTTGTGACTTTAATGTTAACTTTTTTGATGACTCGTTGAGAATCTTTTCATGTGCTTATTGAGAATTCATGCATCTTCTTAAGTGCCTTATTGAATTTTTTGTTCAATTTTAATTAAATGATTTTCCCTTTATTACAAGGTTTGTGTGTGTGTATAAATAAAAGCTAGGAGGAAACAAGGTGGGCTGGGCTGCAGTGGAGAGGCAGGGGCGGAACCAGCGGGAAGGTGAGGGCGGTGCAGACAATGCAGGACCTGGAGGCGCAGGCGCGACTCTGGACACGGTACAGTTAGGTGGACGCCCTCTGAAAGATTGAGTGTCGGGCGCACAGCCGGGCTTCCAGTTGGAAGGGTTGCTCTGACAGCCCTGTGAACAGGCCAGAGGGGAGTGGACACAGCAGTGGGCTGGTCACTGCACAGCCAGGGAGAAGCAGACGCTGGGCACAGTTCTGGGTCTCTCCTCCCTTTTGTTCCTGACCTTCAATCCAAACTGCACGTTCAGAGGTGGAGAGCAGGTGTCCTCCGACCTCCCACAAAGCGTGACTTACTCAGGCGTTTACCTGGGACGTATGTCATTGAAGGTCGAGGGGGAGGCGGAGGAGACTATATTGCAGCTCCACCTGGCAGTTACGGGTGGCGTTTACAGCTGCAGCCTTAAGGTTGTGTGATTGTTGGATTAGTGTTTTCTTTCATTGGGGACTATAAAATTGAGGAGAATAAGAAAGTGTTCTCTTCTTAACTCACCATTTTGTCCCCACAGCTAGCACAGTGTCTGGCACATAGCGCTGGCTTGATGTTCTGTGTATGAGAGTTTGGGGGCAGAGACGGAGGGCGTGACAGAGGGAACAACGGCACACTGCCGGGGAGCTGGGCAGTGTGTCCCGTGGGCGATGCCCAGAACCTCAGGGCTGTGCCCTTCTCACATTAGGCTCGTCTCTCCCTGATTTATCTTTTCCAAAATGATTTATTTGGCTTATTCTGTCATAAGCCTAGAGAACAATTGTTTCCTGGAGAAAGTTTTAAACCTCTTGCTCTAATTCAAGTACTCTACATTTACTGAACATTTCTTTACTATTTGAATATCTTAAAAGTATACCAGCATTACTGTCTTACACGAACTAGGCACTGCGAAAATGAAGACAGCCTACAGAATGGGTACAAATACTTACAACCCAGGCCTTTGATAAAGCGTCAATATCCAAAATATGTGAGAAACAAAAACAAAACCTCAATAGTAAGAGAGCACAATTTAAAAACGGGCAAAGGGCATCTGAAAGAACATGGATAGGCCCAGCGGTGCGTCACCACGATGGGGCTGAAGAGTAAAACCACATGAAGTTCACACCTGAGCCATGGGCTGTTAGTAACAGGCAGAGTACAAGTGCTGGTGAGGATATGGAGAAGAGAGAACCTTACCAGCACGCTGTTGGGGGGAGAGAAAATTAGTACAGCCAGTATGGGAAACAGGGCTTCCTCAGAATACTAGAGCTGCTGTGTGATCTGGCCATCCACTACCCAGGTATAGATCCCAAGTAAGTGAAGCCGGTGTGGAGAGGAGACGCCTGTGCTCCCTGTTTACTGCAGCCTCACAGGAGTCAGCACGTGGAAACGGTCTGCATGTATGCCAGCGGGTGAATGATAAAGGGGATGTACGCAGACAGTGGAATATTACTCAGCCTTGAAAGCCAGGCACGGAAACAACACGATTTCACTACACATGGACTCTGAACAAGCTGCACTCGGAGGTAGAGAATGGTGGGTACCAGGGCTGCATGGGAGCATGCGCAGGGCTGGTTAAGGGAAGAATGAGGCCAGTTCCACAGGCTAGGAGTAAGGTCTGGGGACCACCTGAACAACAGGGTGACTAATAGCAATGCATTCTCCGACACAAAACAAGACAAAAATACACCAGGTAGGCGTTAGAACTTTGAGGCTTTGGGAATAGAAAAGGGCAGAAGCCATGCTTCCCTGTGTTTTTCCTGAGCCTCTGCCCCACGGCCTTGTGATGAAACAGCAGTGCCCATGTGCACAGGCCATGGCCAGCACAAGGACTCGGCTCCTTTGCAGGATGTTTGACGAACTTCACGGAAGATGAAGATGTGTCCAGGGGAGCTTAGTGTGCGTTTTATGTTAAAATGCTCCTGAGAAGATATCAGATTCTTTCTCTTGCAGGGGGGCTG